>WYDI02036821.1:0-33739 GCA_009867235.2 Psittacus erithacus | reverse complement strand
AAGTTGTCTTCCACACAATCAAGGAACCTCCTGGATTGCTTGTGCCGGGCTGTACCATCCCTCCAACAGATATCAGGTAGTTGAACTCCCCCATGAGGACAGGGGCCTGTGAGTGTGAGGCTGCTCCTATCTGCAGACACAGAGTCTTCTTGGTCAGTCCGCCTCTAACAGATCCCCACAGTAATGTTCTCCATCACTGTTCTCCCTTTGACCCTGACCCACAAGCTCTCACTCATCCCCTGACAAATTTCCATACTTTCCAGCCTATCCCTAACTTAAATAGCAACTCCCCCTTCCTGTCTGCCAGGCCTGTCTTTTCTAAAGAGCCTGTAACCTTCCATTCCAACACTCCAGTCATAGGAGTCATCCCACCATGCTTCTGTGATGCCTACTATACCATATTCCTGTAGCTGTGCACTCATCTCTAATTCCTCTTTTTTATTCCCCATACTATGGGCATTTGTATAGAGGCATCTCAGCTCATACTCGTCTTCATCCAAATGAAGCTGGCTCATTGGCTGGAGCAGCTGAAATATCTCTGCATCACTCCAAGCATCAATTACAGGTGCTGGTGACTGATTGGGAGTGTTGGGATGGAATGATGCCCCCCTCTCCCAACACATCTAGTTTAAAGCTTTCTTGACCAGCCTGACAAGTCTCCTACAAAAACCACTCGTCCCCTTTCTTGTCAGACCAGCTTCACCAGCCTCCAGTAGACCTGGCCTCCCACATCAAGTCCCATGTTCAAAATACCCCAACCTCTGTCTACAGCACCACTGTTCTAACCATATATTAACCTCCCAAGTCCACCTAGCCTTTTTAAGGTCCTCCCTTTTATCCTGGAGAACTGATGAAAAAACTACCTATATATAAACTATACATAGACATATATTTATATAAGCGCCCTGCTTTTTGCATCTGTGTCCATCCATAAACACATTGGTACAGAAACCGGGGTCATTTCTTCCAAAGCATCTTGGGAAAAGATTCCCCTCCTGAACCATTGTCGCTAGGTGCAGTCTGGAGCAGAACCCGCCGGATTGCTGCTGTAGGGCTGCCGCCAAACTGCCCTTCCTCGGCAGCCCCACCAGAGATCCAGCCCAGCAACACAGCACTGACTCGCCCCTGGCGCCAGAACCTGCCACTACCTGCTGCCAAAGCAGCGGCCAGTCCCTGTGGCTGGGGAAGGGTGGGCAGGGCCGGGGGGCAGAGATCCCCCCTGGGAGACCTCATGGAAAAGTGGAAGCCACCGCGCAGGCTGGCACAGGGCATCCAGCCACGAGACCTGTCCTCAGGGTGGTCATCTAGGGAAAGGAGCTGGGGTCCTCAGCAGGGCAGTAGAAGAGTCAGATGATGGTTTTCAGAGGTCATCTCTGGAGCATCTGCAGATAGGATGAGTCTGTCTGCAGGGAGGGCAGATTCTCACAGCCCCAGATACTCTCATGCACTTCGGTCCTTTGCTCTTTTCACAGCACTGCCTTTTTTCCCTGTGGTTTTGTCATTTCTGGCAGAGGAATAGGGTTTATTAGATCAGATTTTGAGAGAACAGCAGGCCTCCAGAGAGAAATAAAAGTTTAGAGACTGTTAATTAAGATGGATAGATCTATAAATCATCTGAGATTTACCAGTGTCATTGTCAGCACTGGTGTGCTTTATCCTCCTGTCCTGCCTGCAAAGTGCTTGAGTGAAGAGTTCGTCAATGTTTAGGGGAGGAAGAAATCTGGTCCTCCATGGAGCAGGGAATGGGCAGGATGTCCTGAACTCCATAAGGCAGGATCAAATCTCAATCACCACAGTAAAGTTGTCTTATTTGTCCTTAAGAGACGCAAAATGTCTCAGGACAATTAGTTCTGTATGTTTTATTGTTTCACTGTGGAGCTTAAACCCCTGACCTCTTGTAACATCTATTTACCTGTATATCCATGGCTCAGGAGACAAGTGAAAATGAGATGCATGTTCTGTGTTTGGCAGAAAAATAGAGTAACAGTTAATTTTCTGGCTACAGTAGTCCAACCATGTTTAGGTTTTCCTTCTTGTATTCACATACAAATCTACCTCCCCTCTTCTACTGATTTGCATCTACATGTGTTTATGTGTCTGTGTAAATCTTCAGAGTAATTTTTTACTGGACTTCTTATTAGCATAGAATGTATAAGATTCTCCAAAGGTTTGGTTTCAGAACATAAAACTCTTTTGCTTATTTAGATTTGGCTCAGCTTTCCCTAAACAGGATCATAAAGCACCAATTCCCAGACTTGGTGGCCACAAAGTGTGATGCTGACTCCAGTCCTAGTGCAGCCGTGTGTGCTGTTCTTCACAGCCAAAGCTCCAAGCCAGTTCCTGCTCCACTTCGAAATCAAAAGAGTCACTCTTTCTATCAGTGAAGGAAACAAGCAGCTTGACTACCACAGCATTCAGACACCTTCCCTTCTATCTTTTTCCCTCCCTCAGTGGCAATGCAAACACCAGGGATGGAAGAAAAATAGTGTTGTGTTGCCTGACTCAATTAATTTTACAGTAGTTCAACTTTAACACTTTTGGACATAAGCACAAATGGGGAGATGTGTTAAAGCTTAGACTTACAAAGCATGAAAACAGTAGTAAACTGCTAGCAAAAAGAAGTGTTTCCTTATCAAAGGAAGAAAAGGATTTAGCCACTGGGAGATGTTTTAAACCCCATTTTTTTAAATCTACATAAGCACTTTTCTGATTCCATGTGAAATTCAGATCCAATTTCAAAGGCTTCAGAAAAGCCAGGCAGGAAAGCTTGACATCTTGTTTGAAAACAAAAAGCAGTATCTGAAAGTACAGCCTTCTGTGATGAAGTCACAATTTAGATACCATGTTTTGCACAAAGCAGAAAGATAAAAACTCAAAGCCAGCTCACATCTTACATCAAAACTTGTTGTTTTTAAGGATTATCCTTCATTTTGTCTTACTGCATGTTCTGACAGATCTGGTGCCAGCAGTGCTATGGTGAGGTTACCCCTCTGTACTACCTGAGGCTTTGGCAGGCTGCACTTGGGGTACTTCACAGTGTCCTGGGTGCATTGCTACACTGTGAGTGACCCTATCACAAATCACTGCCTGTGACAGGAGACCACAGGAGCCAGCAGGGCTCAGCCTGTCCATGTGCACTGAAGCCTGCTCATGTGGCCCAGAGTCAGCAGCCAGGCTGGTACCCAGCACATGTATGCTGCCCAGCACCCCTCCTGTCCCTTGGGGGCACCTTTTGTTCCTTCAGCTTTGGTTCCTTTTTCCCCCATGATACTTCAAGAGGATATGAATATTATGGGCTAGATTCTTGTTTCCTGAGCCTCTAATAGTATTGAAGCAGCAAAGGTGCCTGTGTTTAAACCCACAGGACACTCAGTAGCTACTTGGGTGACTGTTCTTCCCTATGCAGAGCCCTGAAGTGTTTTCAGTAGAGCCTTACATCAACTTTTTGAGCATGACAAGGTACCTTGCAGTGTCACAGTGCATCAAGTGGAAAGCCAGCATACAAATGACTCAGAATATTTCACAAAAAATTATTGACATTTTTAAGCTGCTTCTGCTTTTACCCAGGAAGCGGAACAATTTAGATGGCATTAAAGTACTTTTAGGAAAGTTTGTACTTTTGAGAGAGATCACACAAATGAGGAATGTTTTATTTATTGACTATTATACATCTGTCCTCCTGCACATTCCCTCTAACACCCAAAAGAAAAGACTGCATGTCAGAACCGTTAGCAGAACCCGGGTCTGTCTGGTGACAAGGCTACATTCAGCCCATGAGCTACCAACCCATCTGAGAGACCTCCCCTTGCAAGAATATGACTCCCTTGCCTGCAGAGCTGCTCTGTACGTGATGTTCAATCATTATGTCCATTAGTGGGGAAAAATCCTTCCAGAGGATCTTTCTTTTTAAAAGCCATATGCAATTGTGTGGCTAAAAAGCACAAATGCCTTTAATTATACTGACCATGCTTGAAGATTAAAGGTGCAATGACCCATCTGCATCTGTGTAAATCCAGCATTAGACCTGAAGTCAGTATTCATTTGTGTAAGTCTAGTTAAAACATAAAGGAGTACAACACACACACACAAGCATAACATTTCGCGTTTATGATGGATGGGAATGGTATAAAACGGCTCTCAGAGCATCAAATCAGTGATACAACACAAACAGAAAATCATATGAGATGCTAGATGATGGCATAAGAAGCAGGAAAATTTGCTTCTAAATTTAGAGAATTTTCTCCAGAAAAGCAATGTGGATATTGCCACTCATCCTTCACTTTAATAAATCCGCAGAATGAGGCTTAGGAATATCTTAAAATTAGTTGGAGTACAAAGCTGGATTACAAAGTACGCATCTCCTGGATGTCAAAATATTTCAGGAGAGGTTCTGCTAGCTGGCGTCAATATGGTGATTGAACTTCCTCCTCCAGATCAGGGAACTACACTCACTGATTTCAGATCCAAAATTCAAATTTACATTAGAAGAGTTCAAATACCTACAAGGAACATCTGGATTTTCTTTTTCAGACACTTAATAAACCGAGTCTTCAGGATGAGGTTCTCTATGCATGTGTGTTTGGTTAAAATACACAACAGCATCAATGTCAAGCAAATGGATGTACTGGAAAGAGTTACAAGGGATTACAAAAGGCTCTGGCTCCCTTTACATGTCTGTGCAATGCTTCACGCTCCTGGCTTCTGCTGAAGCTCCTGCTAGGAACAAACAAGCAGGATAACAAATCCCAGAGCTGCGCAGGCTGTGCTGCAGATATCATTAGCCATGGCTGGGGAATAAGCCAAGACATCCTGACACTGGAAAGCAAGTCCTTGCTTGAAGGTGCCAGTAACAGCTGTATCAGCCCTATCTGTTCCCACTGGGAGTTGTGCTGGGAAGCTCTGTTAAGGGCTTATGGTCCTGATGCAGAAAATGCCTATGCACAGGGAGCAGTTCCATCCAGCCAGCAGGGATTGGCCCTGTGTGTCCTGGCAATCAGTAACTTGGTCAGATTAGCTCAGTTTGTGTTTTGTAATGGTCACAAGCTGACATGAAGTACGTTTGGTTAATGGCTCTGTGTCAAAAAGCACAAGAACATAAAGTAATTCTGACAAGAAAAACTACTGAACCCAGTGCTGCTGCTTCTGACAGAGGCAAAGAAGTTCTGCTGAGTGAGGGCCACTGCCCCCTCTCCAGTGGGACTTTTCCCATGCCTAGTGCATCAGCCAGGCAGCTGGGGCTGGAGATGGAGCCTGGGTGGGTGACAGAGCAGGGGAGGATGTTCAGTGGTGAGACAAGACTCAGAGAAGCTGATTCCTCATCTCAAGTTCTTAGGCTTGAAAAACAAGGAGGTTTTATTCACCCTGGTTTTTATCTTTTGTTTAAATGTCTGCCTGGCAGAAAACCTAATTTTATCTGGTGTGAGATCAATTAGTCCTAGTACCTCTGGAACCTGCCAGCAGCACCACCACCAGCATATACAGTACAAAAATAAAGCTGGTAATTTCTGTACTTTCATCTTAATTGCAGTTTTAATTCTAATGCTATTTGTGCTCATTAAAATAATGCTGAAAAGAAAAGCTGAGGGTTTGGGGGTTAAAAATCTTTTATTTCCTATGTTCTTTTCAAAAAGCTATGGTAATTATTTTTACAGTGACAAGAGGATTATTTGACTTAATTTTTCTAGATGATTAAGTTCTCAGGAAAAAAGAATCACTCTAATGTATGCAAATGGAAAAAATGTTAACTTCTTCCTTTATCATCCTTAGAAGTCCACTGTCCTCTTTGAGACAATCCTGCCATGTGTGTGCAGTGAGATTTGACCTGGAGCTAAAACCATCCGGTTCCTGGAAGCACTTGGAGAAGAACAGCTAAGCTGAGGAAGTGACCAGGCCACTTCCTCAAGGATCCCTTTTCCCCAGGTTACAGCAAGGTCATGACAGAAGAAAAGGTAAAAAGGGCAGAAAAAGACTGAACTGTAGAACAAATATGGGAAAATGGTGCAACCATTCCATCGTCCTCCACCAAGCCTGCCTCCATCCCCCCTCCACACTGTTACAGAGCAAGTCACCCTTCCCATTTACACCAGCAGAGCGCTGTTCTGCACATCAGGGATGATGTGGACCAGCAGACAGTGTGTCACAGCACTGACAGCTCTGCAGAAGAGGCAGGACATGCTTTGTTTTCAGGAGCAGTTAATATTCCCCACCAGAAGGACAAAGAGAAACAGAACTGCCTACCAGGCCCTGCCTCAAAAGGAGTTTCATTAGCAAAGCTGCAGCCATCAAGAGAGCCATGCTTAAGAAGCCTTCAGCATACCTCTGCCTGGGCATTTCCTGGGAGATGTGGGGCATTCCCTAAGGAACTGTTGTGGTTTAAGCCCAGCCAGGAACCCAGAACCACGCAGCCACTCGCTCACTCTCCCCCCCTCCTTCCCTGGCTCCTGAAGGGATGGGGAAGAGAATGGAAAGAATGTAACTCTCATGGATTGAGATAAGAGCAGTCCAGTAACTAAGGTATAACTCAAAACCACTACTGCTACCACCAATAATAATAATAATGATAAGGGGAATGGCAAGGGAAGAGAATACAACTGCTCACCACCTGCAGACCAATACCCAGCCTGACCAAAGCAGAGATCTAGCCCTTCCAGGTAACTCCCCCCAGTTTCTGTACTGGGCATGACATGCTGTGGTATGGAATACCCCTTTGGTGAGTTTGGGTCAGGTGATGATGAGCTCTCCTGGATGATACGTGAAATCTTTTTGCATATTCCATAGCTCATTTGAGGTCTGGAGTTGAGAAGTCACCTCTTCTTCTTCCTCTTTCTCTGATCCACACAAAAATAAGTCTTGTTCAGATGCTGTCCTGTGTAGTAAGTGCATTGGTTCTACACATTTCTTCACTGTATGGGTTGCTTTTTCTGCCTTTTGTTCACTTTTCCCCTTGTATACAGGGACAATTGATATTGCCATTGGTTTAGCTGCAGTGATTATCACTGTGGTAGGAGTGGCTGCAGTATCTGTTGTAGTCAGAGTCTGAGTAGCTGCTGTACTTGTCACTGGGGTTGGTGCAGCTGCTGTATTTGGAGTTGGAGAATCTGTGTTGTCTGCTGCTTTGCCATCAGATCCAGAGACATCTTTTTCCCTTTGAAGGTGCTGGATAGTGTTGAACAGGGCTCTGTAGGCCAAGCCGCAGCATGGACAGGATAGCAGTGCCACAACCACATGTCAAACTTCTGCACCCGAGACCCCACACCAACTCATTGCTCTAGAAATTGCTCCCCACTTCCCAAGTAGTTCTACAATGAAAAGTGTCTTGGTTTTCTGCTTTCTAATCAATTTTTTAGAGATTCTTTTAAATTAAGTTTAGCTGTGAACTAATGGAAAATAAATTAACTATGAAGTGTATTGTGGTGGTCCTGGTCTTGCAGTCTGCAGTGCGATGATATATGATCAGCATCATAAAATAGCTGTTAATAGATTTTAAAGCCAGAAGGAAAAATGGTGTTCCCCTAATTCTGACCTCCAGCCCAGAGCTGGAGACTGGACCCGCTGTGCCTCCTGCCTCAGGTACTGCTGCTCACTGACCACAGGGACACTGCAGCGAGCCCAGCCCAGCCACCCCTCTTCAAGAGCTGTGATAAAGCCTCACCTGGTGTCAGTCAGAATGGCCACAGCGCCATGGTAAACCTGGCCTGACACCTTTTCTTTTTGTGGCGCCAGGAGTCCCGTTCTCTTCACTGAAGCAGCTCTGTTCTCATGCTTTCTCTGCTTGGTCCATCTCTCTAAGCTTTCCTTTTGCTCTTACCTTTCCATCCCAGGAAGCTGTCTAAATAGCGCTTTCCCTATCCTCTCTGCAAACTATCCTCAGCCCTTCGCCTTTCATGGTCACATTAATTCTGTGCTGGTTGACCAAATTCACCTGTTGATTCTGCTTTTTAGGGACAGATGCCAATATCTTGCTCATGACAGCACCATCTACAGAAGGGTCTTCACTGGTTTTCCATTGTTTTAGTTACTTCTGCTAGCTCTTGCCTCCTGGAGGTCACCAGTGACAAAGAGAAGCCCCAGGTGAGCAGACATTTTCCCAGAGAGGACTACCCCTTTGGGAAATGCCTCACTGCTTGTAAGCAAGTCATGAACAGAGAAAAGGGATGAGTTAGCTGATCCTCTACTAGTCACTTTGCTGTGTGAGCACCACAATCCTCAGTTTTCAAGGTTTGTCTCTAATCAGTAATTTCAAGACATGAAACAAAAATGCTGTTCAGAGGAGTCAGGTACATCCTTGCGTCTGCTTCCACATTCAGGAGAAACTCCTCAAAGCACAGTCCCTGGCTGGCAGTGCTGCTCACTGCTGTTCAGAACTGCTATACTGTTCTTCCTCTACCAAAGAACTTAAAATGCCACATGGGGTTTTAAAGGTAATTCTATCACTAGAAGTCCCAAATGGAATTTGAGCCTCAAGCACCTCCCAGTTTTGATTTTCTCAACACCATTCTTTATTTTTACAAGTGTGCTGGCCCCTTTCACCCTGAGGGGGCAGTTTGTCGGCCCAGCCCACCTACCACTCCTGTTGAATAAATATATACATAGGTAAATAAATATAGAAGTTGCACAGGCAGAAGAATATCTGGTCTTGTTCAAAACCAGCCCGATTCATGACCAGACAGTCAGTGGCAGAAGGAAGAGGTGAGCAGGCTCAACTGGCTCTCCCTAGAGCTCTTCTCAAAGCCCTGGGGATTGCTGAAGGAGAAGCAATTGCTGAAAACTCATATGAAAGGCATTTGAAAACACTTACAGCATCTCCTTAGTGACATGAGTTCCTGCGTGAGTGCCAGCAAACACCGGTGTGTGAGGCAAAGAGATGTTATGCTTCTGCTGGCTTGCTCTTATCTGAAAGTGGGGCAACCTGGGTTGATCCTGGCTACAGCTTTTCTGGTTAGCATTGTGTAATGCCCATTACAGCACTGTCAAGCCTCATGTGTTGAGGGCATAAAGCATATTTCAATCCTGAATGGCAAAATAAATGACTTGGCTTGGGCAGACGGAAAAGGACACTTCCTTTCACTGCTGTCTAGCACACCAGGAGCAGACTTTAGTCCGATGAGATCAAAAATAGCCCAATAAAACCTATGGTCTGCAGCAGTACAGATGCCTTGTGCCATCTCCTAAGCCATTTACTTTTAAAAGCTGAAAAATGACAGCACTGGAATTTTAGGTGAGCATTTCACTGCAGGTGATCATTGTTCTGAGCAGCGGTAACTCAGGCTCTCAGTGATGAACATCCCACCCTCCTGCCTCATTTGTTCCCCCAAAAGACCTTAGAGCCAAGCCGAGGTTTCAGCATCCAGTGAAGGATTGCTGACTTTAGGACTCACTTCCAAATCTTCAGACCATCAGCACTGCTCGCAGCTAATTATCGCTTTCACAAATATTTACTGCTTTCCAACCCCTGAACAGAATTTGTGATGAAATCTCCATATGCTCAGGCACAGCATCACTTATGGGCGAAAGGCGATGACTCTGTTTTGGATTCACACTGCTGAGTGAATGCTTACTGTATTGAATTCATACCTCATTTAAAATTGCCTTTACAGATAATAAATCCAAATGTTTCTTTGATAATTATTCTGTACTAAAATTAATGCCAAATAATGTGCAAGCAAGCAGGCAGGCCTTTATGGGTATGATTACAGCATTTACTTCTCTTTGGGAACTGTTGGAACTGTCTATATAAATAATACCATGCCATTATCCTTAAAGCAGCACATTTGTTTTACAATGAACCCTTGCAGGGAGAACTTTCACGTATATCCTATTGAAGCTTTCTGTGCACCTTACTCATCTATCATATCCTTTAAGAAAAGATCTCACAGAAGAGAACTCTTTCTTTCCCCCCACTACTGCTTGATATAAAGCCATAATGGTTGTTGTGCATATTGGAAACCCTCTCACCATTCTAAAAGACAATTTCTCTTCTTTATTAATTCTACTTAAATGCCTCTGTAGGGAAAGAAACTTACCATGCTTTGTCTGAAATTCACACACGCTGTAACTGCACAGGGAACTGCCTGAGTTCCAGGCAATGTTTCTCCCAGCCTGACATGTCTCAGTCCTTCACTGCTGCCCCACAGACTCTTCGGAACCACATCTGACCCTTCTGCTGGCTCCTTGCATCTTGCTGCCTACCTGGCACTGCCCCCTGTGCTATTACCTCCTGAGCCTGGTGGGAATTAATGTATCACACAGTCCAAACAAATCCTGTACCCAGCGAACAGCTGACAAATTACAGCCTCACCCGATTTGTTGCCAAGAATAGGTTGTAAGTCAACAGCCATATTTTCTACCAAAGTCAAACCAGGTGAGCACTGGGAACTGAGGAATAACAGCTTCATTACAAACAGGGAGAGCTATGAGTACCAAGTCCAAAAGCATGGAATTGCTGAGCTGTTACTTCCTGATTAACACTGGCATCAGAAAACCAAAAATACATGGATGAGGAAAAATGGCCGTTTTGTTGAAGACTGCTACTGAGCTGCAGCTACACTTTAATCAGAAACTTCAGAAGGAACAACAGAAGTCATTCATTTAGAGGCCCTTCACTGTCAGTTACACAAGAACTTTTCTTACACACTTTGCTGCGCAGCTACTGAAGGATCGCTGATGGAATGGAATCGCAAGTGCTGCATGCCATTACAGGTGTAGCATGTCATTAAAACTGCAATGTGCCATTGCAGCTGCAGATGACATTACAGTGCAGTGTGCCATTACAGCTGCTGCATGGCATTACAGCTGTTACATGCCATTACAGCTACAGTTTTCCATTACAGCTGCAGTGTGCTATTGCAGCTGCAGCAGGCCATTGCAACGGAAAGAAGACTCAATCCTGGTAAAAATCCCTGTGCATGAGAGCATTACAGCCTGCCCTTGTCTCTAGTTACCTCCTGTTAGGGCATTGTTGGGATGATTGATAACTCTTATTATGTAACTCCATTAACACAGGAATACCAGTAGCACTGCCTACACCGGGCAAGTGAGCCTCCTCTCCCTTGGCGTGCCAACCCCATAGGCAAAAGCCAGCTCTGTGGTGGATCCTGAGTACAGTTTTTTCTTTAAGTCCTTCGTTGACGGCCTCTCTCCCCTGATTTTTCTCCACAACATACATTTGGGTTTCTAGATTCTAGTAAAACAGGACTTAAAGAGGATTTTTTGAAGTTCTTATACAAATGGCAACACACAGAGGGATCATCTCTCCTAGGAATGAGAAATATAGATACTAATGCAGTTTGGAAAAAGCAGACAGGAATTGCCCAAAAGAGAAGGTGAAATACAGCACATTGGGGCTGCAACTGAAAACAGGAGACTCGAGATCGAAGAAGAAACAGTTGATTTTAGGTTGAGAAACCTGAAGGAAATGGACAGCAACTGCACCTGCTCAATCCAATTAGGAAAAAAGATTTAATTTAATTACTTTCTACAGATCTTGGTCTCTGAGAACCAGACTAATGAGTGAGAGAAAAAAGGCTCCTTTGGGGGTGAAAGTTTTCAGCAAAAGACATGAAAGGAAGTGAAGTTGAACAGTATAGAAAAACCCATGCAGAAGAAAGTACATTTCTCTTCCAAGTTTCCTTACTCTTCCGTGAAGTATTCGCCAACTTTTTTTAGTGAGTTTTCTCAGCTGAAAGAACTCTGAAATTGTGAAGCCTTACAAAGGCACCTGATGAAATCGACTTGGACAGGTGTGGTTCAGAGCTTGCTAAAAGGTCACACAATTTAAACCGACAGGTATCACAGGAGACAACCAGACTAGTCCAGTATATGTCCCCTGCTAGAAAAGCCAAGGACTCACGGGCAACAGATTATTGTGGATGCTGCTACCAAAAGTCATTTAACCTAGAGAGTCCTGGCTACAGAGATTAAATGGCACCAGAGCTGGCGATGCCCCTCCGTGTTCCCTGCCTGGCTGCTGCCCAGCCCCTCGCACATGCTTTGGCTCCAGGGGCCCCACGCACCTGCCACACTGATCTTGGGTGCAGGGCACTTACCTGAAGTGAATCGCAGAAGACAGCCTGCTGTGGCCCAGGTTCTGCTTCTCCTGCCAGGGGTCATACCTCAGGAATGGGAACAGAGCCTAAGCAGCCAGTTCATTCCTTCCTACATGGGTGCAATAGCCCAACATCTCCCAACAAAGTGAGCTTCAACATTCAGAGATGCCCACAAAAGAGAAATGATTGATGTGAAGGACTTGCAGAGCTGCAGAGCACCCTCCCCCTCCTCACCTCAATGTAACTGAAGCAGCAGCAAGGGTCGGTGAAGAGTAGACCTGGGTAACTGAGAGCTGCTTCACAGTTCCTCAGTGTTTGTATTTTGTAGACAAAATAACCACGTGGCTCAAATATCCTGCTTTCCCTGAGTGGGATTTCATTATTTATAGCCAAACAATGCACTTAGCCACTCTGGAACCCTGAGTGACAGGCAAAGTGCTCTTGCAGAGGTTACTCCAACTGCACTACCAATAGTACTAAATTACAGAGGGCTTCACGGCACACTGATTCCAGAGGTGGAAAGGTCAGTGCACACACATCTTCAGTGCTCACACATCTTCGGGTGCAAATGAGAGATGAGACAATGCTTACGCTTTTATCTTGCTTCCGAAAGCTTTGGGTTAAGCTTTGCTGAAAGCTCTAGTGGTTTCTGTCTGCTGAAGGACAGTGTTAAACCATGACTGTACTGATGTCCTGCACAACACTGCCCATGGCCAATTCACCCCCAGTGCCCACCTTTTATAAGAAGAGTATGAGGAGGTAATGGGATTGGAATGAGAAGCCCTGTCATTTGCTGCGCTCGGTGGAACAGGAGCAACAGTTCATGAAGGCTCAGCTTGCAAAGGTGCTTGTGACACTCTTGGAGGAGGGACATGGCAGACTGCTGCAAGAACTGACCAGAACAGAGGGAACGGAGAGAAAACTGAGGTTGAAAAGTCACTAAACTCTGCCAGAGACACAAACAAACACAGAAACCGTTCCAGTGGCAAAGCATTATGATGGAGGAGTGCACACGAGCCACTGGAATTTGAGAAAAATACAACCAACGGATCTTAGCCCAGCGGTGAGGTAAGGAGGGTGGGTGAAAGGCACCTCTCAGGGGAGCTTCCTGGCATTGTAAGTTTGCTGCCGAGGTGCAGAATGCTTCAGACCAGCAAACTTGTCCACTGTTCACATTATTGGTTAGGGGAAGTCGCAGTTTTCTGTCACAGGGGTAGCAGGGGGCTACCCCTCAGCCTTTAGCAGGCTGGCACAGTCAAAGCTAACACAGAAGGAATGGATTTGCCACCTACCCCTGGATGCCATGAGGCCAAACTTGGCTGTTCCCTCTCCCCAAAAAACTCAGCACTCTTCTGTTTGTGGCTGTGTGTGTGCTGCTCCTTCAGGTCCTGACAGACACCAGGTTTTGTGAAGCACAAGTTTAAAACAAAGAAAAGCTTTCCTAAACTTTTGGGAAGAAGTGAAACACAAGAATCCTGTCCTTCCTGATGACAACAGTATTGGCATTCCCCACTGACTGCACTCCTACCAAGACCCTGCACTTCTATTATTAGCATCACTGGCTTTTTCACTGTATCTTTACATTTCAGTTATGGGTTATACCATGGGATTACATAAAACTGCTGCCTGTTTTCCATTTCATAAATAAACATGCATGGGAGCAAAGTCTCCAAGCATATGCATCAAACTGATCCACAAACAAACAGCAATTTTGGTATGAAAACTGGTATTGGGCTGTTTCTGACACTGCCTCTGTCCAAATGGACAGCAGTGGCTTTTTTTTTTTTTTTGTGGTGTTATTTCTCACTAACACAATTCTTTGCTGTAGCTTTCAATAGCTCAGCAAAACCTGGCAAAACCTTCCTGACACTTGTTTTATGGTAATAGTATAAGCGATTACACTTTCTAAATCCAGAGAAGTGCTGAGAAATACCCTACCTGTCTGGAATGAGTTTTTCCTTGGAGTCTTCCTCAGGACAAGAAGCAATGCAGACAACCTTCACACAGCTCTGTTCTGACCAGCCAGGGCCATGCAGCTCCTCTGACCTGTGTTAAACTGCTCCTGTTTCTGCAGACATAGAAGAGTGCTCTTTCAATGAGTTACATGGTGGATGATGGTCAGTAGTCTCTGCTGTTCCCAGAGAGGTTCCCTGCCGCACTCATTGGGAAGAAAGAGACTGAAACTGCCACAGTTTGGATCAGTTTCCAAAAACTAACTTCTATCCAGAGGTGTGAGCTTGACTAGAGGACATGGCACAAACACTAAATTCCAGCCCTTCCAGGGAACTGAATTGCAGCTAAATTCCAAGCCCTTCTTGATACATGTCCTCAGCTCACCCCTGCCCAGCCCATCCAGGCCTGCTTAGTCCAGAGCCCCAAGGCTGAACTGAAAAGTACTTTGGCAGTTAGGTCAAACTGGTTTGTTTAAAGAAGCACCATTTCCTCAGAGTTCAGCCATTAATCCAGTTAAGTGTAATTAAAGCATTTGCACAAGTCTGAACTAATTTCTCTGTTTACAGAACAGATTGGATAAATATCCCTGTGAGAGGCAGAAAATTCATTACAGCAACGGCTTAGGTCCCTGTATTTCTAAGCTGTCTTGATACACGGAAATTACTTGGGAACCTTAACACAAATCTATCATTTCAATGAGCTCTTAATGTAAAAGCACTGTGGGAATAATGTCAACAACCTTGTGATGACTAATAAATAGACTAATGTACATCCAGCTGCACATAATAAACCTTAGAGATTCTAATGCCATCATGAACAGGTATCACAGGACTACAACTGAGGTTTGGTATACAACACTTCCCTCACTCTAACACTTATTTCTCCCCTTCTCCTCCCTGTTTGCTGCCCTTGATGGCTCCAGCACCACCTCCTGCGCTGTGCCTGCAGCTCTCCCAGCTCACCCTGAGGCTTCCCAGGGCTGAGCTTTCCCAGCAGCAGACCCTGGAGCTGCTGCTCCACATCAGACATGTGCGAGTCTCTTACATTCTCAGAGCTGTGAGAAGAGTGGGGATGGAGAGAAGGTGCCAGGGCTGGTGCTGTCATTCCCGTGCCCCAGCCCTCACTCCCCACCAAGGCTGCAGAACAAAGTGCATGTTCCAGCACAGTCATAGCACTGGGTTTAGGCTCTCTCTATACAATTATGTACAAGAAAAAGACACCAGTTTAAAACTCAGCTGTGCCGTTTTGATTCTTGCGCAGTAACAACAGACTCCCAGTGTTTTCCCACCAGCTGAGGGTGTTCGTGTGATTACGAAACCACTAAACTGATCTGTGCTACAGAACTGTGCAGTAGAAGTTGTAAGCAGATACAACCACGTGGTGTAACCATAAGGCCAGGAGGTACTAAAAGTGGACAAATATCCCTGAGTACCAATCTCCTGAGCATCCAAAAGTGCAACGTTCCAATTCAGCACAGCCACAGATTAGGAAATCAGGGAGTATACTGGCTGTCGGTTTACATATTTTAAATGACTGATCTTTTTTTTCCTATAAACATCTGCTTATAAATGGTTTCATTATGGCCCAGACTTTTGGATTGGAAAATGTTCTCAAATTCTGTTTCCTTCCCAAGGCTCTGTTGGGTTTTAGCAAATCTGCATACATTCCAATCTTAGAAGCAAAATCCCTTTGAGTAACAATCTTGTCTGTCCTTGCTTTAAAAATCCTCAAATGTGAGATGTTTCTGATCCTATTGCTGATCAGAAGCAAACCCTTCCTCATTTGTGGCCCTTTTCTTTAGTCTCTGGGGTGGTAAGGTATGTGGCAAACCAGAGCACCTCTAGCTCTTCCTACTACTACACACACTTCTCTTGTGATTCCTATTGCAACAGCTCCAGGTCTTGTTCTGGCCCCCACAGACTTCTTCACATGGGAGATTATAAGGAATGATCCTGCAGATGGCTGCCAGAGCAAATGGCCATCACATCACACAACACTCGCTGCTTCCCGAGATCCTGAGATCCCAAGATCCTCCTCTTTTTCTTGACATGATATAGGATGGTGATAGCCCAGCTAGTGATCATTGGTGTTTGCAGGTTTGCTTTTCTGACGTCCTGTTTCTTGCCCAGGTGCAATGCTTGAGATGTGAGCTAGCAGTGGAAAACCAGGAAGTCCATGTCAGGGGATGCTGTCCTGGAGAAGAATGATTTTGTGGTCCCCCAGCAGCCAGGTTACGCTGCTGCTCAAGCACCCCTGCAATTCCCAAATTGCTGTCTCTGTAGTTGCATACAACAAGGCCATGAGTAGAGCACACCACAGCCAGCCCTGGGGACAATATGGCAGCCCTTGAAGTCCTTGAAGTTGCAATTGCACAGCCTCTTTATTTATCCATTTGGGTCCATATATCTGTTTTCCACAGGAATCCTGGAGAATTTTAAGTGGCTGTCATTAATGCACTGGAAGAGATAGGCTGTGCTCATTAGAGGTGTGTGAGGCTACCAGAGATAATTGAAGAGACCTTAGTGAAATATTTGCCTTTCTCAGGTTGCAAATATTGCAATTCCTCATTAGTTTACCCTGCTGTTGCCTGTTGGTTCACTAACCAGGGGTTTGCAGCCAGAAAGGACAGTGATGAGTTCTTAATGAAACAGGACGATGCGCTGCTCTTCATTTCTGGAGTTCAGTACACTGTGCAACACTCAGCAAACTTTCTGGTGCTATTTTGTCTGTGCAAGAGATGAGGCACTGTAAGAAAAGTAACATGTAAAAGAGGATGCAACCTGGTGCTCATCTATGAACAGCACCTACATGTTCACATAGCTTCAAGCATGGAAAGAGAGTTCTACACAGTCACATTCACATCATGGTGAAACCAAATGTCCTGAGCACAGTGATGGCATCCATGTGCTGCAGTGGCTCTCCCGGGAGGTAGTGCCACCCCTCTGGGATCTCCACCTTCCACTGCTGTCTCCTGGGAGCAGCCTGGTGCACGTGCAGCTCACAGCCTCCCTGCACAGAGCCATCATCACTGGGTCCTCAACCAACACTTTGACCAGCTGATTGCCTGCTTCTGGTGAGATGCTGAACTACCGAACACTGAAGCACCAAAGCAGCTCCCTCCATGGGCTTCCAACAGACACACTCCAGCTTCCACCTTCCACACCTGCATTGATTTCACTGCCACTAACGGGTTCTGAATGACAGACAGCAGGTGTTTGACCGTAAACCCTGACCCTGATTAATCTCAAACTCTTGAAAGGGAAAGGCAGGAGGAGCTCTCAGTTGAACTGGAAATCTTTCCAACTGGCCTGTGACAACTGCTTTGCAACAGAAGTCTTACCAACAGCCCTCCACCCATGTGCAGTTTCATGGCACAGTTTAGTTTGAAATGATTATATAATTACATTGGTGAACATAATCCTGGGGGTATTATTCTAATTATAGACCGCAATCCTTCTTAGCAGCTTTCACAGAAATAATTTGTGTAATGAAATGAAGGTTTCCAGCTGCAGGAAAAAGCCCTATCTCAAACACTTTTTGTAAATGACAGGATATCCCTAATGATGTGATCAAACTTGGATCAATCGGCTGACTCAGTATTTGCCTGAATTTGGGGGATTCCTTATTCTGGAGCAGAACAAGGCCGAGGGCAGCATGCTGTGAGCAGAGCCCACAGAAGCTGTCTAAAATGATAAAAAATGCAGAACAAAAAAGAACTGAGGCCTCAGCTATTCCATCCAAGGGTGACAGTACCATGGCTCCAAGTGCTGTTGTACACAGAAGCTGCACACACAGGGCTCCTGCCTTGCGGGCACCTTTACTCCGATGAGCAAATTTTGCTCAAAGAAGCTTTTATGATCTATAAACATTGCACTGCATCCCAGAGTGATGAACACAGCTGAAAAGCAAGCACAGACACAGGAACTCCAGCTTCATCTGGCTAAACTGTGATTCCCGAAGGGAATGAGGCACATGATGCCATTGCAGAAGCACTGGAGCACCCTGTGAAGACACCATTTGAAGAGGTCTATAGAAGCTAGAAAGAAGGACCCATAACGACAGTAAATCCACCATCCACAGGAGTAGAATGCAGGTCTCTAATCAAGATGCCCTGGGATGTAACATAGGTAACATAGCTGCTCTATGGAAAAAATGTCAAGAAATAATTCTTTAAAAACCAACAGTTTCTCTACATTATTGTGCTCTCTGTGGAGTAAAACCCAGTTCTGAACTGGGACATTTTTTTAATCTAGGAAACAGATACAGGCAACCCAAAGCAGACTTACTGAAGACGGAGATTTCTTGAAAGGTCCTTCTTGATACACAGCACATGCCTGTTCCAGCACACATGTGACAAGGGCCTTCATACAATGTAGAACTGCACACACTGATCTCTTCTTTACATTTCCTTTGGAAAAGGTATGGTTTTTGTACATTTTCTGTACAGTCTGGAAGCAGAAGCAACTCCTGACCCAAGCGCATGCTATCTCCATGATGTAGAATTGAAGTAGGCCTTCATAGTAGGCCCTGAGACACATGGTAACTCACCCACCACTGTATTTGAGGAAAGTAGCACCAGCCAAGCTGGTCTGCACTCAGAAGGGCAGCTCTAAAAGCATCAGTTTCAGGACAGGACAAGGAACAGGAGCTCTGAAAACTCTGAAATGCAGTTTTTCTTTTCAACATACACCCTCTCCCTCAAATTTTATTTCAGAATTAAAGCCTGGTTTCTTACCCGTCTTAGACTTCAGTTTGCAGCCACCACGTAAAGCACTGGTTTCAAGGGAGACTCAGTGAATTGTAGGGAGCAACTTGCTTGACTGTATTCTGACAGCACTTGGGATCAGTAGGCAGCCATGGGGAAATGGCAAACTGTAAGCAGACAAGAGCAGGGCCACCGCTTGCCCTCCAGCGACCCCTCAGGGGGCAGCGGTGTCTCTGGCGGCTGCAGAGCAGCTCCACGGCCCCTCCCGCAGGCTGCACTCCTGCCCAGCGTGGCGGCCCAGTGAGCTGCAGTCCGTGCTGCACTGGGCCAAAGGAGGCAGTGATGGCTGTCCCACTACGCACATCTGCCGTGGGGACGAGGGAAGTGCCAGTACTTGTCTTCTGCGATTGCTTCCTTTTAAAGACCTTTATTCTTATCTTTGATGTTCAGGCAACTCTCTCCCCTTTCCCAGTGATCATCCACAGTAGACAAGATAAACTGACATTTCTTATCACTTGCAGATGTCAGTAAGGTTTGCAGGTTGAGGAAGTGCTATTTGTCTGCACATAAGGAATGTTGGAGAAATAAGGATGTTGCAGAAACACAGGAAATGCCATCCTATTTATTATTATGATTTTCAATACATAAGATTCAACCAGACAATAGAGGAGATTCATGTTAATTTTGGTAATCCTAGCCTTAGCTGATGAGTTTTAGGAGAGCTCTCAGTCTGCACATACACTCTGTTCTCTTCAGACTGTAGCGCCTTCCGACAGCACTATAGATAGATACTGCAACGGGATGGCTAACAGGGATGAACAGCCCACTGCACTGAGTAAAGGTAAGCAGATGACCTTGCAGATTCCCTGGCTGATGACAAAATACTTTCATTATCCTACGGCAGTTTGGTTTCTGTTTCTCCTTTTTGTACTGAGTATCCAAAACAACTTTTTGTACTCATTTGCTATGGTAGTTGATTTTTAGTTGCTTTCTTGTTGGTTTTCCTTGTCAGAACAAAAGCCACCACAAGAAAAGGCTGGTTTTGTATATTCTGGTCTAGCCAAAACCATCTTTCACTTCACATTAGTGCTTCTAGCATGACACCAAAACCTCCTGATATTTATAGCAAGGTCCCTGTATGTACAGCATAAGAGCATCTTCTATCAACTGGGAATATCCAGGGAGCTTTAGGATAGGTTTGGAAAAGATCCCGCAGTTGTAGCTTTGATCTCAGAACTCTCTAGAAATGAAGTGGATACAAAGACAGTTTGCAGTAATAATTGATGGTAATATATGGTCATGCATGAGCATGTGAAAATACCTCAGAAACAGGCTCACACTGCAGCCCTTGTGGAAGCCCCATGGCCAAGGGAAGGCTGTGTGGAAAGTGAAGTTGTGAAGCTGAACATTCACAAGATGACTTTGGATGAGGTAGAGGGAGGTTGTACAAGAAGAAGAGGCTTAAAAGAATCTTGGCTGCTAAGGCCGTGGTGCACTGGCCTGGAGCCTTCTGAGATCCTGTCACAGAGTGTGGGTCCTTACCCTCCTCCTCTGCGTTAGCACCAACACCCCAGCCTGGGGTTTCTGTTCAGGGCAGTGCCCCACAGCGCAGGTACCCGGCCAGCCGCCGCCAGCCCGGGCACGGCTCGCCGTCAGAGCTTCCATTTCTCTGTGTGACGGCGCTGCTGGCTCCATCCGGAAACTTGAGCCCTCCTCAGCGCTGCCTCGTGGAGGTGCGCAGGGCAGTGGGGCCGGAGCCGACGGTAGGCAGCGACTCTGCGCCCGCAGCCGCTCCGTGCCCTGAGCTGCTGCCGCGGTGCAAACGGCGCTTAGGAGAGCGGGGTCCGTGGTCCTGCCGGTGCCTTGGGACTGCAAGAGCTCACGCTGCTCCTTGGGACCCCGAGTGAGGAAAGGCAGAGATCGTGAACGATGACCTGAGCTTCACAAATGAATACGAAACTCACGCTGGGTCCATTTGTTAGATCTACTTGAAGCATCCTCTATCAAAGTAACTGGGAGCTAAGCTGAGGAAAAGCCTTTTGTTTTTTCGCTAAGCAAATTCATTGCAGCTTAACTGGGAAAAGTTTGCAGGAACCTTTTTCAGTGTGAGACTGGTGCCTAAATCTGTCAGGTTTCCTGAATGTGCTGTCAAGATGACAAATGTCACCAATGAATCAGCTACAGAAATTCAGGAACATGGGAATTGCTTAGTCTGGGGAATTTGGCCCCTTTTATGTTTTCTGAGTGGGAGCAGGAGCCAAGGGCTGACGTTTGTGTCAGCTTCTCCAGTTTGAGTTAAGAGCCGCAGGAGCTGCCAAGTCAAGCCTGGGCTTGGGAAGCATAGGTGCTGTCCTGGGCAGCATCAGATGCTGTTCTGGACAGCATTAGGTGCTGTTCTGTCTCTCTGGTATCAAAGGGTTTATTTCAGAAGAAACATGACTAGTCGTCTGTGTATACCACCCAATATGTTGTGAGAATTGTTGTACTCCCAACAGTGTCTGGGGCTGATGGAAAATTGATTTAAAGTTAGTGCTGTTCTTTGGCACTTCTTTGGTGTTCAGTGTTTGCCTTTAGCTCTTTGATGATTTCACCACAAAAGAGCTTGGAAATTCACTCATGAAATAAAGGAATTTCCATTCTGGCTTTCAGTGAGGGCAGTGGTGATGTGGGTTTGCTGCAATGTCCTTGCCAGTGAAGAAGCTACTATAAATTGCAAAGTCCCATAGGATACACTGAAGGGAACTCAGTGTTTTTTCCCACTCCTGGTACTACCACATAGACTTACGCATCTTAAGTTACACTGCAAGGCTTATCTCTGTGGGATCAGACATGATATTGTCAAGTAATTATTGGGATGCTTTGGCTTATCATTTCCCCATGAAGACCTCTGCCATTGTGGTGAGAGCAGATCACGTTCAGGCTGAGAGGACTGAGCACCCCTCATGCAGAAGCTGAAGAGCAGATGTATCAGGAGGAGAGATCTGGCTGTTTTCACAGGGACTTTGGTTAGGGTGGAGGCAGCTGCACTCTGTAAATTGACTGAAAAACCATCAGAAGAGTATTCCCCACTCACTCCCTGAGCAGGAACCTTTCCTGTTGCAGTAGCTATCATGTCATTGACATGAGGCTGTGTGAGCCACATTATAAAAGTACAGTCTTCTATCTATATTTTTTTTTTCAGATTTGTTTCCTTTCGTTTGACTGAAACGTATAGCTGCTGTGATAGAGGTGCACTGCTGGAGCTGCTGCTTTCATAGGAAGGCACCGATAATGTCAGGAAAACAAATGGGAGAGAAAAGATGTCTGATTGAAAGTAAATACCTAGACCAGTATCAGCAGTCCTTTGGGTGGGAGCTAATATAAAGTTGCTTAGTAAATCAGTAAACAAGTTAAAATGTACACAAAAAAGAAAAAAATAAAGAAGTGGAATACCATCTGAAAAGAAGGGCTTCCAGGAAATAAATCAAATAATCACATATGTGAAGAGCTGGACAGCATCTCAGTTCCCTGTGCTGTAGGGGAAAGCAGACCTGGCTTTCACTCACACTTGTGCAGCTTTGAGGTGTTGGTTTTGGTTGTGAATCTTGTGTATTTACAAGAAGACTTACTTAAACTTGGTGGCCAATGGGCCTTGATTACAGGCTCTTTACTGGAAGGTTGAAGAGCATTTCAATCATCACCATTAGTGCTGCACCAGGAACTGCTACAAAGCAGTCTGTGTTGGTGTAAGTCTACAGCAGATGGAGATAGTGATCATTGTTTTAAGGTTTTCAGAGCTCAACTCTTCCAAACTTTAGAAAATGTATTTGTTCCCATTGAAAAGGTAAAGCTGCAATATGATTACTTCTCTAATTGAACTTAGACTTACAAAAGGCAAGAAATCTGGAGCTTAGTTTCTGTGGAAACTGAGCACTCAGAAACCCACTGTGCCCCTCTGAGAAACTTGCAATAACACTTAAGCTGCTGCTGCCCCATCTCTTGCATCCCTGGCAGTCTCACAGTTTAGATTGGGCTTATGCATATCTTTTGGCCTGTATGTGTGTAGAGAGTCTTATCTCAAGTGTCTGAAGCTAGCTCTATTTCCCATGTCTATCTTACTAGAATATTCTGTCATTAATAGTCAAAGCATTATGATGAAAAAATGTTTCATGCTTATGTAATTATGAACTGTTTGCAGATAGGATGATACTTTGAGGAAACACATCTTCGGCACCACAGCAATTTTACCTGGCTGCCATGGGTCAATCCAGCACAGGAAAAGCAAAGTCAGGTAATAAATACATTTCTGAGGTGTCCTGTTTGAAGGCTTATAGCCAGTGGTGCTGACCACCAGCCATTTAACACACTTAATAAAAATTACTTGAAAATTAGAACAGATGAAGGACAAAGAGCCCATAAAAACAACAAACTCCATGTGTGTATGGTCGTACCCAGTCTGATGCTTCAGTACATGCGGAATGGGACAGGCTTCCCCTACACAAGGAGGGAAGGTATAGGCCCATAAACAGTCTTTTGGGGCTCTCCTGCTCACTGGTTAAAGCTGTGCTGGGGAGTGCTGCTTCCAGTCCTGCTGCCCAGAGATCCCTGGTGGGAGAGTGGATATGCTGATCCCACTCACCCCCAGAGTATCTTGATGGACGCATGGTGCCATCTCTCTGTTCCCAAGCTATTGGGGCCAGATCCCCACTTTAGGAAATGTTAGCAGCACAAAACCTCCCTTACAGCCCCATTGCTCCCTTGACACTGGGCACTGCTGTGAATACTATGTCTGAGACCTCAGCCCTTCAGACTCCTTCTCTGTAAAGTCATCTGAGGTGTCCATCTCCTGCCTGCGCCTTGTCAAATCCCGAGCGTTCATGTTTCTTCCCCGTCAGTGTACTTCATCTATCTTCCACACAGCAAGTAAAAGTCAAAGCTGTCTGGCAGCTTGTCAAGAACTGTTTCACACACCCTCTTATATCACAGCCAGCCCAAAGTGCCAGTCCCTGTGGTGCCGTGCCTGCATCAGCTTGGGATCCAGATTCACAGTGATTAGTGATCCCTGCTTTTCTAAACCCTAGAAATAAACTTCTGCTAAGCCCTGGGCAAAGCCGTCAGTGAACAACTGACCGACACTGCCTGGATAGCCCCTGCAAACAAACAGGAACAGAGGATGACTTGGGGCCTGGCAGTCAAGCATAACCGTGCTACTGGGAGTCCACAAGAGTAGAGTCTGTGGCCAAAGCCTTTAACCACTAATCCAGACCAATTTCTTCTCTTTCACAAATGTTGCATTATATAAAAGCTTTCTGAGAAGAGAGTAAGTTTACAGAATGTGCCCTTTCTACATGTATGACAAAACTCTCACAGAAAGTGGAGTGATGTATCAGTTTTCTAAGTCAGTATGGCTTGTGCATAAGATTGTATGAGAAATCTAAATCTTTCTGAATTGTGCTGAATTTGAAATGTTCCAATTACAAATGACCTTTAAGATCCAGAGATGACGAAACAAATTCCTCACCATTTGCTGTCTTTTTATTTCCTTGTTGTGTTTCAGTAGGCAGCAAGTATCTAGATAACATGTCATGCAGGGACTGTGTAGGGGAACTGTGTGTTCAACACATCCTGCTTCCAGAGAAGCAACTGGTGCAGCACTGTCTCTGTTTCTTCTTTGGTTAATTATAGATCATGAACTGGAATGTCCAAGACCTTGAAAATTCATTCTTGAGCAGATGTGTATTCTTCAATGTTGAACATGAGGCTGGCCTGCTGCACTTCAGCTTTTAGGTTTTCATGTCCGATGCGTTTTTCCTGAACATCCCTGTCATTGAGCCACACCACTGCCTGTTTCCTTTTCATGCCTTTTTTACTCCTTAAAATAAAATGTGCTGAAAAATGAAGTTACTGTTGATGCTGAGTACAAGGCACATCTTCCCTCCTCATATCATATGGTTTCCCAGTTAATGGCCTTTAATGAACTGGAAGTATTCAAGCTAATAATTTGGTTCTGTGATTAAGGAGAAAATAATTTTGTCATAGAATAGATAATTTGTAGAGGATAGTGATCATTTTTATAAGTGTTATTTCGTTTGGATTAATGAAATGTTTGTGAACCAGTTCCACAATTTCCTAATCTACTCTGCCTTCAGAAAGAGTTGATAATACCACAAACAAGGAAAAGCTGATGAGATCTGGATTGTCTATGAAGCAAGTTTTGAAATTCAGCCTTCAGACTCTGCATGTTTATTCATGAAAAATAGCTCTTTTTTTATTTAAAATAGTCAATGAGACCAATCACATGCTATTTATTAGGCATAACTTAATTATCACGTAATGAGATCAATATGCTCGGTCAGAGAAATCTAGTTGTGCCTCCTGTTGCTACTGTCTGGAGCTGCAGACAAGTTGTGCAGCACACCCCTCTTTCAGCAACACATGCACACTTAATTATCTATTTTTTCACCAGATATGAGCCAAAACACATACTGAAGTCTCACAGGAAATGAGTAAACACAAACAGAAGAGGAAATTTCTAGCGAAGTATTGACACATTTAAATGGCAGGTTTTCTGGATATACGTTTTTGGATATGGAAATGCCTCCTGCAATAGGAATTTGTTCCTGTAAGTACACACTGTTTCATGAGTTCTTACTAACTCCTGCTTTCTTTGCAGGTATTTTTTGGTAGCATAAGACCTCACTTTATTCATGTGTCTATACAATAATGGGAAAGACAATTCCACTGGATAGTTACTTCTCTGTTTTCATTCTACCTGTTTCAGAATTAATGCCAGTTCATTAGACCTGTGTACTGTGCTTTCACATTCAAAGTCTCATAACCAGCATTCAGACAGAATCCTCTCTGCTTCTGGCCTTCGTTCAGTCATGTGCAGGTTGACAGAGCTTGGTGGGTTTGTCAGTGTCAGGATTCTATCCCTCCTGTTGTTTTGAGGAGGATCTCACTGTGCATCCTGCTCCATATCCCTGCCCCGCCTGTTCTGGCTATAGCTGCGCCGCAGTGCCCTCGGGCTGGGGGAGCTGAGCGTCTCTCTGCTTATGGCACATGAGGCTGTTGTTTGCATGGCAGTGCAGCTCAGCTTCCCGTGGTGGGTCTTGAGGAACAGCTGCCTGTTCAGTGCTGACCAGAGTAATGTGACAACATTAGTAAAGTACCTTAATACACAGGGAGAAGAGACTGAGGGGAATTGAAATCAGGGAGACAGAAGAACAAAGGCAGTTTGTAAATAAACATTTTTAGCAGTAGCTTAACATTCTAAAGATTAATAGGAATTAATTTACTTATATAATGCAATGTACAGAACACAATTCAAACTGACTACTCATTCTACAAACACTATTACTGTAGAAGAAGAGCAACATAAAATGGGTGTATCTGGCCCAGCAAACAAGCTGGACTAAAACTACTGCAGGCACCAGTCATTCTGAGATGTTCCCATGTGCCTTCCCTGGGACTGGACAGGCATAGCCAGCCTGTGGGGTACTCTAGTGTGAGTACCCTGATTTTATAGCTGATCAAAGCATACACAGTACTAGAACCATAGAATCATAGAATGGTTTGGGTTGGAAAAGACCTTAAGCTCATCCAGTTCCAGCCTCCTGCCATAGTCAGGGACACCTTCCACTAGAGCAGCTTGCTCCAAGCCCCATCCAACCCGGCTTTGAACACTGCCAGGGATGGGGCAGCCACAGCTTCTCTGGGCACTCTGTGCCAGGCCTCACCACCCTCACAGTAAAGAACTTCTCCCTTGTACCTAACCTGAACTTCCCCTGTTTCAGTTTAAACCAGTCACCCCTTGTCCTACCACTGTAGTCCCTAATGAAGAGTCCCTCTCCAGCATCCTTGTAGGCCTCTTCAGACACTGGAAGCTGCTCTGAGGTCTCCACGCAGCCTTTTCTTCTCTAGGCTGAACAGCCCCAACTTCCTCAGCCTGTCTTCATACAGGAGGTGCTCCAGTCCCCGGATCATCCTCGTGGCCTCCTCTGGACTTGCTCCAATGATTACACTGATAATCAATATTTATGATGACGTTGAGCCAAAATGACATGATAGACAATTTACTCATTGGTTGCTCAGGGAAGTAAGAATAAACCAAGGAGTAAATCAGTCTATTTTCCTCTGTGAGCATTCCAGAGGAACCTCTCCAAGGCCTGTCCCTCAGCACACAAAGGAGAATCTCACATAAATGGCATTCTAGAAGATAAATGTTACAGAAACGCCTGGAGTTAGACACCTAAGTCTATCCTTGATAAGCAGTGTTTCTTGAGATGGGATGCTAGCAGGTACAACACCAAACCAGTCCTTCACAGGCCTGCTGGCCATGCCTGTAGGAGCAGTTTTTTTGTCCTTGCTAAGCATTTCAAATTCTAGAAGGACAACTTGTAAACAGAAGCTTTAGAAGCCTTAAAATTAAAAAATTGGAAGCCTTGCTTCAAAATTAAACATTTACTATTCATTTATGAGAAATTAGGACTTGTGTCCCAAAAAGTTTCAGGCACACTGGACAGTTGCTGGCTGTAGATCTTCAGTGAAATGCAGAACTAGCTCAGCTCTTTCACCCTCCAGTCATTTTAAATCTGCATCCGCAACTGCTAACCCTTTGAGCACACGCTAAAAAATGCAAATGGGCTAGGAAACGTTCATCTGTGATCAGCACCTCATGGTTTGAGTGACCTGAATTTGGAGAATATTCATGGAAGCATAATAATCAGCTGTTGAAAAGACCTGTGGCTGTCTCCCATTACCCAGCCAGTACAGCACTGCGCCTGGGATGATTAATTTTGACCAGTCTCATCCTACAAAGATCTGTGTGAAGAATCTCCCACTCCTCTCAAGAGGCTCTCCCAGTAAAGCAGATCTTGCTTTTAAAGTATTCGTCTCTATAACCTGTGTCTACTTTTTGAATAGTCTACTTCATTTTAATATTAGGCACACATTGTGTTGCTTGACAGAAAGCTGTATTCAGCTTTATCAACTATTTATGGACAACCCACTGGCACTTAAGCTTTTGTTTGGTTGTATTGTTTTCTACGTGCTCTTATTTTCAGCATTCAGAACCACAAGGGCATTCCTCCAGTATCTGCTGAACAACTTTCTGTTGTTCAACAGAAAATGTATAAGCAATGATAAATTTTAACAGAAATAGCCTCTGAAATCCCCACTAGACTGCACAGATGGCCAGAAATCATGATGGGAAGCATTCATACATATTTCAGAGTGTTGCACTGGAAAAAATATACATTGCGGGAGATAAAAACAGCAAAGAAATCTCAAACTCGAGATGCACTTTGGCTGGAGGAAGGTTGGTGTTTCCCCCAATCTGCATCCATCATGCAATCTGATGGAAAGTGCAACACTTGAAATAGACAAAGGCAAAGTGAAGCTCTGTTAAATAGGGCTGAGACTGCTACAACTGGATTATATATCTTATCTCTAGCCAGATTATAAAATGTACAGATAGCAAGGCAATACTGCTAGATACGTACTACTAAACAAAATGGATGTAAAGACATAGGGAATCACACAAATGGTTAATCCAGGCTGGAAGCTGGACCTAAACACCCAGGAAACATTGTTACTGAGATTGTGCAGAAACAATAGAAACTGGGATGCATGCTGTGGCTTAGCCAACACACTGGGTTTGTTTTCAAGGATGCATTAGTGAATTATCATCAATTAAAACCATGTGCAATTTCACAGATTTAGAAAAGAGAAAAACCCCAGAAAATGCGTGTAGAAGTAGGAAGAACTCTATAGCTATTCCATCATAAAAGTTTTATTGGTGCCAGTTAAGAATGATTTGTTCACCCGTATCTTCAGCACATTTA
This sequence comes from Psittacus erithacus, assembly GCA_009867235.2. Taxonomy (NCBI): domain Eukaryota; kingdom Metazoa; phylum Chordata; class Aves; order Psittaciformes; family Psittacidae; genus Psittacus; species Psittacus erithacus. The sequence continues at coordinate 5,213 of WYDI02036821.1, read as the reverse complement.
CGCCAATTTTGAGATTTTTGTGCTTTTACATCCGCCCCACCTTCCACAGGCACATCAGTCATTCCCCTCCCTTTGGAGTACACCCAAGGCAAATCTATTCCAATTGCAGGCCTGGAAGAGCAGTGGCTCTAAGCCAGGGCTTCTGCTCTGCATTCCCAGGGTTTTTTTCCAAATCTCTGTGTAAGCCCTGCCAAGTCATTGTCTGCAGGAGAAAGAAGAAACTAATAAAGCTGTGTCAGTGTGTCCACTGTGGTTCAGCTTCTTTTGCTAGCCTAAAATCCTGCCCTCCAGTGCCTGAGCATACTGAGGGGTAGCTCTGCAGAGTGCCCTTGGAGAGGATCACGCTGTGAGGAGCACAGTGCAGGCAACTCTTAAGTGTGCACAGAATTGCAGAAGCTGTCTGGGAAGACAGGAGAGATTTGTAGGATCAGAGCCTGACATTCTGAAGTGACAATCTGGACTGGTTCTGTGCCAGTCTAACTGCTTGGACTGCGCTGGAAGTGCTTTTGACATGTCAGTGGCAAGGAAAGGAAAAAGTTGCCTTTGAACATGCGAGTGATATTTCCCATAGCTTCTTTAGCTGCAAACACTTCTGATGATGTGCAGAGAAGGAGAGTCTCTGCAGGTTTGAAAATAACCTCTTCCATTAAAAATTTCCAGCTCTGACATTTAATATAAGCAAAATGGCCTCCAGTATCTACACAGAATAAGCCCACTAGGTAGCCAGGGCTGTCTTTTCTAGGACCTCTGGGTACTCTTTAGCCCTGGGTACTTTCCTAGTGCAGTAACTGAACAGGATTCTGAGAACTCCTTCTGGATCCACAGTATGCTCCACATATAACATTGTTGTGCACCCGCTTACTGAACTGGTTTTAAAGCTGGTCCCTGCAGAGAGCTAAATGCACTGTTTGAATTCCCATCTCTGCACCTACTGCAGCTACAACAGCTAACAACAGCTAAAGCAGAGGAAATGTAATTACAACAAATAAAAAATGATTGATAGAAAATACAGCACATTGCTCCAGACATATTAATTTAGTGCTATCTGAGTGACTTGAACACCTAATTTATTAAAATTACCTAGAAGCATCTCATGATTACCCCAACATAAGCACACTTTAATTTGCTTTCACTTCTATTCATGGTAAGACAGTCCACGTTTTGCATGCTCAATATAAAAGATGCACAAAAACCAATTAATGCTGTTGACCTACACAAAGAGGATAACACTGGTGGACTTGATCACCAGCAGATAAGCACAGATAACTGGTAAATGAAGAACTGGATCTTAATTTGCAAAGTCAGTTAGATTAAAACATGCTGACCTCTCCTTGGCTTCCATGGGAGGTGGGAATGTTTCCTGTGCCACACTGAGATGCTACAACCCATCCAAGTTTTGATACTTTACAAGTTCATTGCCTGCAGCAACTAGAAAATGAACTCAAAAGAGGTTGAGACGGCTTTAATGAGAAGAGCACCACCTCCCTCCATGGCAGGCTCCTGCTCTGCTTGCCCTAACCAACCAGTCCCTCCCGAAAATCCCTTTGTACTAATGAGCTCCTCACTCCCCAGCAGAGCTAATGCTTCGCCACAGGCTCTTTCCGAGCTTCTCTCTGAGCACTCTTATCACAGGTCAGTCTCCTTCACAGGATTAAAATATTTCAGAGGCTTGGTCACAGTGCACAGGGAAGGCCTCGATTTCTCACCTCACTGGCAAACAAACTGTGTATTACTGACCCTCAGGATGATGAGAGCTTTCCACTGTGGTTTAACATCTAGCTCATTCCTAGCTCCCATGTGCTTGCTCAGAAATGTCAGCGGGATGAGATCCCTGAAGTCTGAACTGGCTCATCCAGAACAACACAGAGAAGAGGCTCTCTTATAAAGGTCAAGTCTAATAGTTGAAGACATCAGGCACAATCTTGAAACTATTTTAGATAACTTACTTTGTTAGAACATTAAAGAATATTTTGTACACTTGTCCTGGAGCAAAAAATGGGGATAAAGTGGAAACTGATAAGCAGGATATGTTCAAGGAACAGCAGATGAGACCTAGAGTGACTGAGGCAGTGCATTCCCTGCACTCTAATCTGGAGAAGAACATACAGCCTGTTGGGAAAGCGAATGTGATGCTTAAATTGCCCAGGAGTGAGACCTACTGAGAAATAAAAGGAGATGACTTAGATATTCACTATATCCTGGCAGAAACTCTTGATCCAGGCAGCCTTTTGCTGCTCTCCAGCTGTGTTTCAGTGGCTAAAAGATGGTTTTAACTTCTCAGGCTTCTGGTGTATTATCCAGCAGTACCTCCCCCCTGGAACTACAATGGCACTTGGGTCTTCTGATCAAGTCCTCACACAAAGGCCATGTTCTGTTTGTCACCCCACAAGGTCACACAAACAGAATGCAAACCACATCTGGACCTTTTGGTAACTTCTCCCACGTCTCCCTATTTCACTAACAGACAGCAGTTACCAGTAGATAATCCCTCCTGGACTTCCTATCTGCTCCAGACCATGTTCCTCCCAGTCAGCCACCAGTACCATGATGCTCTTGACAGCTTTGGCCAGCCTGCATTGCGTCTGACAGAAAGGTGGGCACAGCTTCCTGGTAATAAGTGCTATTGTCCAGAATTACTGGGAGAGGATATCTGGGGGGCTGTTATGCTGTGCTGACATCTCCTTTACTAGTCGCAACCCAGGTGAAAGTCTGCAAGTCACCAAAAGCATGAGCCAGGTTCAGGCAGTGGATGCTGCAGGTCAAAGCCCACCCTCTGTTTGTGAGGTGGAGCTCCACTGTGGAGGCTGACGTTGGTGCCTCTGCTTGCTCCTCAAGTTCATTTTCTAAAAGAATACCCAGCATATGCTTTTCTCAGTCCTGTGTCTCTTCTGAGGATTAGTCTGCTACTGTTTCAGGCTACATGGACCTTCCCCAAAAACTTCTTTCACCTTCTTATATCAAGTACAACAGACCCGTACAAATGGTGCAAGGCACTTTCCTGAGTTCCATCATGAGTGGGAAAGAACAGCAATTGTCTCAAACTGCCCAAGTGCACTAACCTTGTTTCTGAGGAGCTACAATGACCTTTTGGAAGCAAAATTATAGAGGGCTCTGCACAAAGAAGCATCTGTCACTTGAGGTTACTTCTCTTTTGCCTGTATTCCTTTTGCCAGGGATCATACCCCTGCCTGCCTGACAACTGAAGAGGGTTCTAGCTGATGAATATGATTTGCAAACCCTAAAGCTCTGCACTCAAGTTCTTATTCTGAGGGACATTTTACACATGCAACCACAGAGAAAAACAAGCCCAGTGTACGTTAAGTGCACTGCAAACTAATTTCAGGAGGCAACTTGCACTGCAGCATGAGTCTTTGTTCCAATAAAAAAACATTGCTCATTGTTCTTATCATGACAGCATCCTTCAGGAAGATGATTTACCCCCCAGAAATAAGTGAATTATCTTAAATTCACTAAGGACTAAGTCAGAAATTGCTGTTTGATTTTCCTCGATTGGAGCTGCGCAAAGATAATCATTAAAATACATCTTTCTTGATCATTCCCTTTTTTATAGCTTGAAGCGTGAAGCTCCTCTGCAATGAGGACTGTACTTACCCAACTAGTGTCAGCTGGAAACAGCAGCACAGAATTGGGAGAAAAAACCTATGAAGTTTGAGTCCTTACCCTACCACTGCAGAAAGGGAAAACCCTCTCTCACTGCTTTACTTCTAAGGAATGGAAATGAATGGCCTTGCACATAGACACACACCATTTCCGACAGGCTCAGGTAGCACTCACATAAGAAGTAATTGCACATGCCTTTTTTCTCTGAAGTAAAGACATATTAAGGATGCAAATACATTTCCAGACCCACGGGAACAATGGTCTCACACCAGCAGTGCTCTTCTGGAATACAAAGCAACCTGTGGACTCCAGGTCACCGCCAGGCCAAGAGCACAGGGACACATGGAAAGCACTCCCCTGAGTGTCCCCTGGCCTGGTGCACATGCAGGTGAGCCCATCAGCAGCACCACTGATAGTGGCAGAGGGGGAAGGTGTGAGAAGCAGAGCTCTGACACCAGCTGACAGACAGGAGAGGAATGGATGCAGAAGTTGCTGATGCCAAAAGCAGAGCTGGGTTTGAACACCTGCTCCTGCCCTCCTCCCTCCTGCTTTTCAGCAATTTCCCTCCAACTTTCTCCAAAGCCATCCTTGAGAAAAGAACAACAGAAAACACAAATCTGCTGAAATGAAGCCTAGGTTACTTTTCCTCACACTGCACTTTTTTACAATGAAGAGCCAGGTGGCAAGGTCCCACAGGACATGCATGGGTTCAACCCCAGGCCTTTCTCTGCTGGCTCAAATTCTTGGTGGCCTTGGGAGCCCAGCCTCACATGGGAACAGGGAGGAGATCCAGTGCTATCCACCTCCCTCCCCAAAAGCACAGACCCCACTAGAAGCAGAATAGCTCCTTGTCAGCTACTTGGGGGCCTGAGCCATCATTTATGGCCTCCTAGGCACTTTGGCAAGCAGAGGACAGATAAACTGACCCAGACACAGATGGGGAGAGCATATTGCACAGAGGAGTAAGAAAGAAGCTTTTCCCACTGAGCTTGACACCAAGGTATTGCCACCAAGAGTCCAGCAAAGTAAGGCTGAAGTCTAGTCCTTGTCTTGGCAGCAGCGAGGTAGGCTGGGTATCTCGTGATTAAGCACAAGGGCTTGTGAAGACTGCCATTTCTTCCATCTAGGAGAGAGAGGGCAAATCCTATCAAACCCTATCATGCCAACCTTATGAAGTTTAACCCTGTCAAGTGCAAGGTCCTACACCTGGGTTGGAGCAATTCCAGGCACAGCTCCAGGTTGGGCAGAGAAGGGATTCAGAGCAGCCCTGTGAAGAAGGATTTGGGGGTGTTGATTGATGAGAAACTGAACATGAGCCGGCTTCAGTGTGCACTCACAGCCCAGAAACCAACCATATCCTGGACTGCATCAAAAGCAGCGTGACCAGCAGGTTGAAGGAGGTGATCCTGCCCCTCTACTCTGCTCTCGTGAGCCCTCACTTGGAGTATTGTGTGCAGTTCTGATGTCCTCAGCATCAAAAGGACATGGAACTGTTGGAACAAGTCCAGAGGAGGTCCACGAGGATGATCAGGGGACTGGAGCACCTCCTGTATGAAGACAGGCTGAGAAAGTTGGGGCTGTTCAGCCTGGAG
>WYDI02036820.1:8594-24207 GCA_009867235.2 Psittacus erithacus | reverse complement strand
CTGTTCAATTCCTTTTCAAGGACACTATTGCCAAGTGTATGAAGAATGAGCTTCAAAGTAGCAGGGAACAGCAGCAGAAGGGTAAGTAAGGAGGGCGTATGGGTCTACCTGAAAGGCATTAACAATACACAGTGTGAGAGAAAGCCTCTTCCCCATTATTTATCCAGAGTTCCCAACCTAAATTTTGCAGCTTAAAATAAAACAAGTAGGGACACATGAAGTTCTGCAAAGCTAAGCTAACAGAGGTAACCTTGCAGGTACACAGCAAGTTTCAGACATTTCGTGATACAAAGATGCAACAGGCAGCATGAAAAATAAAAATTGATTAAAAAAACCCCAAACTTACAAAACCCCCCAAACCTCAATGAAAACTTGGATAACCAGAAGCAGAGCATACAGATCACTTGCGCTTTTTGGAAAGAGTACTTGCCTTTCCAAAGGCTCATCACCTCCTGACCAAGCACCCTGTTTTTACTTTTAGAAGCCTGCAAACTTCCTGAAATCAACCTGAACGTAATATGAAACTCATTTGCTTGAAAATGAAGAGGTAATTGGCAGCACTCAGTAACAAAGACCTTAGAGATGATACTTACTATACCTTTTTCCCCTACTGAGACCTATGTTCAATAATGACCTTTTCCCAGAAACAATTAATGTACCCTTTTACTTTCTTAACTGAGCTCTGCTCTGACTCCTTCAAAGCCAGAATTTTATGGTCAGCTTTCACTTACATGGCGATAAACACGAATCTGTTATAAAGGACTAATTCTGCTACTGAGCTCCTGCTCACCTGCTCCAGCTCTCAGGGCTGTTGTTTCAGACCTGGATGGTGACTCATCAAAATAGAACAGATGTTTAACTAACACACACACAGAGACACACTTGTGCGTATATATTCACATTTAAGGGCCGTAAGCAATTTTTCATGAGTAAATGGCTGGGAGTTGTTTTCCCTCTGTAAAGAAGGGAAGATAGATGGCGGTGCTGGATGCATTACCTAAGGCGATGCTCCCCGTCCCGCTTGGGAAGTGCCATGCACCCTGTGGAGAGACACCATTGCTGAAATCTTGCTTCTGGAGATCCATGCAGCTTTTGCTGTCAGAGGATGTCATTAATGCTGACTGCTGCCCTCATTTCTCCAGTGAAAGCCTGGCATCCTCCTCTACAGCAGTGTGTGAGCCAACACCAGCCAGACTCAAAGGAATGGGAGGGAAAGAAAACATATTGCAAGTGCTAAATTACCTCCTAAGTGTGGATGCCATTTTTAATTTCTACTGATAGCTGGATGAATGTGAGAGCAAAATTTTACCATGATGATACAGAGCAAGATGCTTCTCCAGGAAATAAGAGAACTACATGAGAGCAAGGGGCACTGTAACCTTCAGCTGCCCTATGCCAGCAGGCAATAACCACATCCTCCTCTGAACACAGAGCATATAGAAATAAGACATGACAAGACTAAAATCTCCAAACCACCGAGGCAATTGCATGCCACCTACTCCCAATTTGAGACAAGCCTAAAAGAACAACATAGCTACTACTGTGGGCATTTCAGCTTCATAGTGGCAATCATGCTTTTCTACCCATTTCAGCGTCGCTGACGTTTTGGGGAGCAAGGGAGGTACAGAGCCAGACAGTGACAGTGGAGCTGGTGTTTAACACCTGAAATATCCACCCCTCCTCCTGACACTCTTCCCACGGAGCCAAGAGAATTTCCACAACACTGAAAACACAATGGAAGGGATGTCTTCTGTGGGTTGCTTTTATTAAATAGTAACCCACCAGCCTGGGTGTTATCTGCACCATAGCAGCGTATCACCTCATGATGATCGGCTTGGCCAGTATTTCCTGGCAAGGCTCAAGATTGGGTTTAGATCACCAAACCAATGAGGTCTATTTGCTCTGTTTCTTGGTGAAAATCTTAAGACCAAATTCAGAATTCACAGTGTGGGGTAGACACATTTTGCCCACAGCAGAGCTTCCAGAGAAGCAATTCTGCAGGCCAGGAGAAATCAAGTGTCAGTACTGGCAGTCATGCGCTCGCTTCTTTTCCTTGCAGAGAGCCATTATGCAGTGTTTTCTAAAATTGTAAATGTTCTTTCTGGCTCACAATGGGAAACAATGCTAATATGCATCACAGGGTGTGAGATAAAATGTGCGGTGCTATTGTTGCCTTTGATTTGTCTCCCATTTATATCAGCTCGCAGTAAGAATTACACAAAGACAGAACTGCAGATTTTGCTTCTCAACTTTGTCAAATTTCACCCTTTGTTTGGTTCATAAATTCTAGGGTCTAACCAGGATGTTACATCAGAGGCAGGCATTTACATTTAGATAACATAATGCAAAGACTACTAACAACCATAATCCTTTCCCCTCTAAAAAGCTCCAGAGTACTTCTCGACTGACCTCAGCTTTGTAAAACAGGGATCTGGCTTATCTGCTTTAAGCTGAGCATCTCTTTCTCCAGTAACCTAACATTCGGGGGGGCTATTTTATCTTTTTTTCTGGTGTTGTATTTGTTTCCTTCTCTCCCCCTCTTTTCCTTGATTTTAGTGAACCTCACTCCCTGTGCTGTTCCTGACTTAGCCTCTCCCTATGGAGATGGCTCCAGTTTGTAGTGTGGGAAAAAGCCTGGGAGAAGACCCTGAGCACAGTATGATAACTGCAAGAGGAAGGCCACTTGGGTGTTTTGTGAGATACCTAAAAAGATAGGTAGCAGACATGGCCAAGAACTGCTTTCTGACTGCAGGACACTTAAGAGAGACAGCTTTTCTTGCTTGGTACCCTATACAGGACTCACTAGTCATGGGCAAGTAAAAAGCCAGCAATGTGCATTACAGCCACAGCAAATCACTCTGGAGAAATCCTCAGTCAGGTTCATCAACTCTGACATGTACCAACGCTGATACCCAGGTCTGCTGATTAACCACATGTGCAGCTCAGTTCTGGTGAAGAGGGCAAGTACTGCTTTATTCTTAATAACACTTCCACTTACACAAGCTCTTTGCCACTGTTGTATATGTGGCAATGTGGCATTTCTGAGTATCCCACAGCACTGGATGCTGCATTCTGGCTGACCTTCAGTACACCTCATTGTAAGGAACCCATGTCAGCCATCAATTATTAGGAGGATTTGGGGAGATGTTATGGACTTGCTCAACAGCTGTTGAGCTGGTCACTCTGGCAACTTCCTAAGCAGGAGAACAAGGGGTCAGAAATTTACTCTAGGTTTCACATATATCAGACTTATTTGTATCAAAAGAACGTAAATTCAAATAGCAAGTTAGACAAGGCTGGCTTACAACTAGAATGTTACTGTTACATTGGGTAAAAACTGGAGCAACTCATCTGAAAAGCTTAGGCATATTCTTTCCCTCAACCATCTTGCCTCCACTCCAAATTATTGAAGATTCCTCAAAGTCTTGTTATACCTTGAGGCACCAAATAGGAAGTGGAGGCCAAAAATGCAAACCACATAACACAGAGTCTGAACAAAGTCTTTAAAACAAAAAGAGGGGGAGAAGGAGGAAACTTTCAATTTTGTCTCAATATGTTTCTGATCAGAGACCATGCTTTCAAAAAGACCAGGATTTTTCCCTTTAGCACTGGAGATGGTAACCCTTCTCTCCATCAAACACTCTTTTAAGACAGAAGTTGTTCTAGATGCCAGCAGATATAGGTCAGCATTTTCAAAACTAGGTGACTAATATTAAAAGCTGTTTAAAATTGAGTTTAGATTCTGATTTTCAAAAGCTCCAAGCACCCAGCAGCTCCAGCTGGCTTCAAAGGGTCTTGCTTCATAAAGTGTTTGGAATGTGCTCAGTATTTCTGAAAATCAGGCTACCTATTTGGGATCTTAAAATGGACTCAAATATTCAATTCTCCCTGCACTACGGATGGCACAACCTCCCTAACCCATGCTTAGAAAGCTCTGTGACATTCTAGCTAACACTATGGCTTTTGCCTTCTTTTTCCCACAACAGAATTTACAGAACTGTTAATAAACCCAGTGTCTATCATGAAAACTGGCAGACACTTGTGCCTAACAAGATAACTATAATTTTCCTTGAAGCCATTGAGCAATTCTATAACATCTCCCCAAATCCTCTTAGTAATTGATGGCTAACATGGGTTCCTTACAATGAGGTGTCCTGAAGGTCAGCCAGAATACAGAAGCCAGTGCTGTGGGATACTCAGAAATGCCATATGCCATACAAAAGCACTGAAGCCCAGGCTGGCACACTGCAGTATTCAGCTCTTCCCATAAATGCCATTCCCCTGCTATGGGGTGCCAGAAAACTTTAAGGCTTACACTCAGGATCTTAGAGCCAAAGTCAAGACCTCTACCAATTAAACCACAAGAGAATAATTGTATTAGCAGTTGACAGCAGCAGACTTTTGTCCTGCTAAAGGAAGATGACAGGCACACATTAAAAGCATTTCCTCAACCTAAACTCCTTCAGATTGCTGGACTTGGACCACGTTTTATGATTTATTCATAATGAAGAGCTTCTTAGCTCAGGGACTTGCAGATGCCCAAAGCCTTTTCATTATAGAGCTTTCAACTATTTTGGGCTTAAAAAAAAAAAGAAAAGAAAAAGAAATTGATACAGTGCTTCTACCCTTGGGCCAACCAACAGCAACACCTCCCCTCTTCTTCTCTTGAGTACCTACAGCTGGAGGACAACACAGAGTTTTGCCAGCACCTAACACAAGGAGGAGAATTAGAGGCTACAGATGTGCACTATTTCTCATGGTCCAAGTCTGCAAGGATTTGTATGCTGGTGTAAGGATTGCCACTGCCCACAGACTCCAGAAACGCCTCGGTGCCTCTTACTTTTATGAGAACTACTGAAGCTTTCAAAAGAATGTGAAAAGTCCTAATCCCCTGGTGCAAGTGACTTCAGCCTTGACAGACATTTTCCCAGAGTCACAGATAAAACTGAAGGATTCAGCTATAAAGGATTAGGAGAGGTGTCACCTAGAATTAAGTCACTGGCCTTAAACCATGGTTTTGTTCAGCCCCGTCAATAGCAAATTTCACAATCTTAAAAACAAGGTTTACTGAATTTCTTTAAACATATCTATATCCTTTTGATGCCCTGAATAGGTTTAGAGGGGAGAAATAAGCCTTGTGTCTTAATGTTATTTTTCAGTTCACACTGCGTATCTGTGACAATGCCGAGCACTGATTGAAATCTTATGAAGGTCCTAAGCATAAAGTACCACTGATCCTCAGCCTGGTAAAACCTGCTGTAACTTGGGAGTATTGTGCAAAGCTAACTCTGACCTCATACTGTGCACTACAAGTCGACAAGGAATTTGCATGGCAGAGGCTAACCTGCACTTACGCATGATAGCCACAGGTTTTTGGTTTGTTCAAGGAATATATTTACACAAAAATGCAATAGCTGAATAGATTACAACCTTACTTAAGTCTCAAACATACCTCAAACACGGGGAAGGAGAAGGAAAGGGTCACTCTCCATGCCATGCCATGATGCGCAGCACCTCAAACAGGTTTTAGCTGCTTTGCCTCCTGACATCAAAGCTTGTGAAAGTGCCTGGGTCAGGCTGGAAACTGTCTGGGCAGTCGGCAGCAGCCCTGACACTGCGCCAAAGCCACTGCAGCTCCTGTGTCCTCCAGGCAGCGGGTGGTCCGGCTGCACAGGGAGCTAGCTGACTGCAAAGGCACATGTGGAGTTGATCAACATATTTCCAACCAAACCTTATCCTGAATCAAGTTACTTTTTCTTTTTTTTTCCTTAAAAAAACCCCAATAGTTTTATGGGAAATGTCATGTTTTCAGGGAGTCATGCAAACGTACCCCGAGAAGCCCAAGATTTCCAGAGAAATGTCGCTGGCTCCTGCCAAAACTATGAACTGAAGCTATCAGATTTCTGTTTAAAAAAATAATAATAATTAAGGAAATGAGTATTTTTTCAATTTACAAAAAAAAAATTCATGGAGGGAGGAAGAAGAGAGAAGTATTTCTGAGTAGCTGGCAGGAAGCTCCTGTGAGTGTGTGTACTGGTCATTCACACAAGAATTATTTCTGGCACAGCTAAGCAAGCTATTCTTTAACCAACTGGAGCTGGAGGAAGCCTGCTGGATATATGTATACAACAGCAGTACAGCTGTGTTGGAAAACCATGAAACAGATGCTCCAAGTGGGCTGATAAGCACTCAAAGCCATGAAATATAGGCCATGCCCTCCTTGGGTAGAGACAACCATGTACAGCACCTTGCACCATTTTATCTCTTCAAGTGTAGGAACTGTGTGGCTATATGGCAGTAATGATTGATGATGATAGTAACAATAGTAATGGTTAAAAAGAACCTGGTTATGCTTCCGCATGTTCCCTGTCAGCAAAATTCTTCACTTAGATTTCATTTCCTTTATACAAAGTAATTCTTAACCCAAGAGACAACTTAATAGTGTACTTATTACAGCACAATAGAAAGTATAATGAAAATAGACCCAAATTAGAGCTCTTGGAGTTCAGTTTACCAACTCTTCACTTTCATGGCACGTTTGCTATAGCAAGCTTGAAAGTTCAGCTCCATTTTATTTCTGCCTGTCCTCAGGTTTACCAATGCTGAATTAATGCAGCTCCTTCTGAAGCTCAAACACGAAAGAGCTCTGCAAATAACTGAAAGAAATGATAAGGACTCCAGGTGACATAGATCACATACTGTACACAGAATTACTTTCCCAGAGTGAGCCCATGTAGCAGCATTTTGTGACATTCATCATGAAAGTTCAGTCCTTGGAGTGCTGCCACTGTGGTCATGCGCAGCCGGCTCTCCACTGCTAGAGCGGAGCTTATATCCAAATGCCATCCCTCCTGAGGGCAGCACAAAGTGATTTGAATATCAGGCCTCAGGAAAGGTGGTTTTCAATCCTTAGCTGGTTTTATTTCAAACAGTCTTTCAAGGGCTGCTAGCGGGCCAATCAGTTTAAGTGTGTGATGGTTCATAGCAACAAAACTGTGAAGTCTCCAGAAACTAGAAACCAGTGGAATGTGGAAAAGGAGTTGCCTTCTTGCCAGAACAAAATCCTTGGCAATAGATAGTGCTGGATCAAAGACGAAGTGTTCTGCAGAAGCGCAGAACTTGCACGAACCTTGTCATGAAGGCTGTGGGGACTGCTGGGTGGCAGCCTCTCTGGTGTCCTAGGCTGGACTAGCCTCTTGCTATGGGTATCTCCTCCCAGCTCTGATGTATTCTCCATGTGGGGACACACATCACCAGCAGCAGGGCTGCTCAGTGAGCCACTGGGGAGTCCTGGCTGTTTGGGGCAATGTCTGCTTAGCATCTCCCAGCAGCAAGGCAGCAAAAGGACAAGTGAGACAGTAATTGTGAAGTGTGCCCAGCAATTTGTACCTGCTGCAGCTGCTCTCGAAGGGCTAGAGCTCACTTCTTCTTTTCCAAAGCCTGTAGCAGGCCTGACTACTTCAAGCTATCAAACAGCACTGGGATACAGTAAAGCACTGAGCAGCTTCAACTGTGTTTCTTTCTGCATACATGTCCTTTGGGTCCTGGGGTCTTTGCCCAAAGGCTCTTCCACCTCCCAGTCAATTAAGAGAAAGTGCAAAATACCAGAAAAATGGCATTTCCCAGCAATTTTGATAAGCAAAGTATATAACCAGCTACTTTAAAAGCAGACTTTGAAATGCCACTGGCTTGCTTCCTTCTGAGCACATTCCCAGGGAGAATGTCAGGTCGCATAACTCATTTGTTATCTTTACACAGAGGAGCTCCGCTAAGCATCAGCCATCATAAAAATACATTCCTTTTTGTGGAAAACAAATAGAAAAGAAAAAATACAGCATCTCTCTTAAAAAAAGCCAGTTAGCACTTCAAAGTTTACCACATGGTCTGTAAATAGCAATGTCAATACACCAGGGAGCTGCTCTCCTCTTTGTTTAACGACAGCCTGAGTTACTGACATAGAGGTAGTAATGTTACAGGCCTGCCTGGTGACACAAAACTACATTGTGCATTCATTTAGACAAGCTCTTTGTATTTTATTCTCCTCAATGGCTTGAAAAATACCAAGAGTTGGAAGAAGAGCATTTCACTCTAGCCTTGTATAAAGCACTGCTCTCCTCCGGGCACTGCACACCCAGCAACACCGACTTTACACATACCATGAAGGGGAGAGTTAGGGAGAAAACTGCAGTAATTGAGGTCATGTCCTCTGTGTTTGTGAGGAAACCCCCTCCCATGTTTTTCCATCATCCCTGGATACTTCCATGTATTTACAGCTGGCCATTTTAACTGTATCTAAGTGTTTATCTCCCAGGTGCCTAAATTAGCAGGTATTTAACTCTCTGATACAAACACCTGATGGCTGGGTGCTCTCATTTGCTTGTGAATGACAAACACAAGCCACTGAATTCAATCATGTGGCAAAAGTCCACAGGTACCTCTGAGGTATCTGACATCCCACACAAAATCTGTGCTTCACATGCTTAAACAGCTCGCTCCCATGCTTTATAGGAGAGAAGGGAAAGAGACATGTTTCGGGGTTTTTAATCTCATTTGCAGTCGTACCACTAAAGCCTGGAGATTAATAATAAAAGAGTGTATGTGACAATGCAGAAACAAATGCTGTTCAATGTCAAACACAAAGCAAGATGCAAATTCCTTCTTTCTGTTAATTAACTAAGCTTTCATCTCAACTGCTCTGATCTGTAAATAAAGCTCACAAGCTAGACTCAAACAAGCCTGGGAATTAAGCAAACACACACACACCCCACCCCGCAAACCTAAACCAAATACCGCAACCCAACAGTCTCGAAGCACTAGGTTAGCTAATTATGTTTGCCATTTGTCATTCAGAGGGACCTAAACAGATTAAAACAGGTTAAATGCAACAGCACTCAGGCACTGTTCAAGGGGCTCTGAATACCACCAGCCATCAGACACTGCCAAACACTGCCAAGAAACAAGGGGCATTCCTGACTATCCCAAAAGGTAAGAATGTGGAAGGAAAAATGGGCGGAAGGATGGATGGGAGGACAGACAGACGGACGGAAGGAAGGGACAGAAGAAAAAACAAATGACTAGTCCCCCAAGGCTAAAGAACACTGCATTCTCCTGCTGCTATGCCTAGCCTCTAAGGATTTGCTTTCCAAGCTCTTTATTGAAATTGTTCAGGTCCTTAACTGATCTCCTGGGGGGTGAACTGGGGAGGGCTGAAAAGCCTTAAGCTAATTAAGCATGCCTGAGACATGCTTGATGAGATGGAAAAAACACAAAGCTTTTGAAAGGGTGAAAACTTTCCTACCATCTGGTAGTGGTGCTGCAAAGAGAAGAAAGAGGAAGGACAAAGGGGCAGCTCTTCACAGCCAGGAGGTACAGGACTCCTTTAATTACTGGGTCACTGAGACCATTACGGCTCCAAATGCCAGTGAAAGCCTGCAAAACAAGCTTAGGAGGCTCAGCAAAAACAACAGCTCTTATTAGCAAGAAAAGCATCTGCAAGAAAGCGAATGGGAGCAGCTTTCCCCAAGATACATCCGCTAATTAGAAATGATAGCTAATAGATGGGGTCAGTGGGACCCCCAGATCAGAACAAGACTTTTCCCAGTGACCTCTCTACCTGTCTCCTCTGACTGCTGCTCTCCAAGCCCTGCAGATGGTGCTCACTTTAAATTAATACAACCCCACCAGCCAGAAGGAAGCTTCTGTTGTACTTGGCAATACAGGTGAACAGCCTGCATTTAGGCTCCAAAATGAATGCCCCAGGTGTTTCATCAATATGGCAAGCAGCTGATGTGCTCCAGCCTCTTCAGGCCTGGTTAAGACTCATCTGTGTTTTCTCATCTTTAAGACTGGCTAGAGAAAATCACAGCATTCAGAGAGCAAACTTTGAACACCGGAGCAAAATCTGAGCTATCTTTGCTCTAAATGGCTTTGTCAGCCATGAGTGGCAAAAGTGCCAGTGTGATTCAAAGGAAAAGCCCCCCCTGCCTTCTCTCAAATGAGCTGGATACAGCCATGGCTGACTACAGGTGCAGGCTAGCAAAGAGCAAGCTGGTTTCCACACCAGAAGCTGTGAGCAAACCCCTGCCAAAAAGCAGCACTACGCTAACTCTCGCTTTGGGATGTGAATACATGCAGCTGATTTCCTTCCCTCCCACATGCAGACTCTTCTCTAACTATTTCGCCTGTGTGCTGTGATCCAGTCAGATTCACAAGCTGAGCAAGAACAGGCTATATCCATCCTTGGATGGGAGGCCTCATTAAAAGAAGGAAGCAGTACCAACAATCTAACACAGTGCACTGCCCTGCTGTCTCCAGGACCAGATATAAAACCTACACCTTGACTACCTGTGGTCATTAAATATCCCGAAGCAGATGTGATAAGAACAAATGGCACTAACTCCATTCTTTGGCCAAACCTTGACATGAATATCTCTTCACTAGGCTCCCCAGGAAGTTTCATCTGGAAAGAGTTCCTGTGTCTTAAACTATCACACTTTTAATTCAGTACTGTTAAACATTGGCTGCATTTAATGCCAGAGGGAACAGTTTCACAAGCAGATTCTGTGATCTCTGTATATATCAGTTTCTAAGCTAACTCGGGTTCCCTTAGATAGGTACCGGATATATACGTATTTCTTATCATCTGCTTTTCATGCTCGCACACTTCAAGAGCCAGCTGGATCTATGAGAAGAACTGCATCCAGAAAATCTACTCCCCTCCATGTCCTATGTAATGCTGGAAGCAGGCAATATTAGAAATACTGTTTAAAGACGCCTTTATTTTTTTCTTTAAGCAAACTTGTTGCAGGGCCAGGAAATTCAAGATCAAGCTAACAAAGCATCTGATCTTTTGGATGCTTACCTGAAAAGCAGCTGTGTTCCAGCTGGTCCTTGATGTTGTGAGGGGCTGCAGTACCCCTGTGTGGTTACTAAGTCATCCGGTGCGGACTGTGCAGTTCAAGACTCACATTTATATGTGCAAGCAGATTTATGATGGGACAGCATCAAGAAAAAAGACAGTTGTATAAAGTGCCCACAATAGCTGTACTTGCTACACACTGGACAGCTACTACTTTGGAAGACAGAGAGATAAAACAAACCACAGAGGATGCCAGTATTGCCACTTCAAGACCACTGTGGGTGTCATCAGCTACACTAATGTAAGAGGAACTGTAAAATGTCTGCTGTTCCAAGGAGAAGGCCCCAGAAAATGAGGGCACAACTCCAGTCTCTTTCGGACATAAGGCTTTGTAGACCAATGTGACCATCAGAGAGGAGCTCCCAATATGCAAAGGAAGGACTGGATGTAGTGGTAGGAACCACACCAAATCACTGTGAATGCAAAAGGTGAGATGCAAAAAGGCAGGATCAGGACTGAACAGAGACATGATTGCAGGAGCCATGCAAAACTCTGAGCCATGAGCATCCAAACCCAAATGAGTGAAAGGAACTGTACCAGTCCTTACCACTGGCCTCATGCCCTGCTGATCAGAGCATGCTGGAAACAAATCTGAATTCAAGTCCCTCTCCATGCTGGAAGAGGTCAAACCCCAATCCTCATGTCCTAGAGAACCCCTCAAAGCAACCATGAAGGAAAGCCCCTTCTATCTCTCCCATGCGTGTTGGGACACCGCTGACAAGAACATGTAAACTGCAGTCCTTTCACACTTGGAAAAGACCGAAGCAAAAGGCAGTTTAGCTACTATACACTTGATACAGCAAGTCCTGCTCAGCTTTCCATCTTCTCCAGAATAGCTGGGTCCTGGGCTGATGGAGGCATCATTCTCAGCACCCCAGCAAGGGGGAAATGCTAAGATACAATGCTGCCAACTACCTCCCTGTTCAATCCGCAAGCTTTTCTGTTAATCTTCCCTGTTGTCTGGATAGCTGGAAGAATTGGGCAATTTAATTTCCTTGAATTGAGCTGCTGGAGTTAGGTACTCACTTTTCAGCATAGTGACATCTTATTTTGAAGCACCTGAGGTATCTCCATTTGCGCTCATTTGACACTTTTGTGCTACATTTCAAGTTGACAGATCAGACAAACACATCCAGCAAATGTGTTTTAACTGATGAAACATCTTGCAACCATGATAGCATTTGGCCACAAATCGGGAATCTCAGTTTCTTCCAGGCACTGAGGCAGTGAATTTGCCACCCTGACCCTTCAGCTATATACCAGTGTTAGTTGTAACCAGGGGGCAATGGTGAAAAGATTATTGACTTTTTCTTCTCAGAATCCGGAACACAGTTTAACTGACTTTCTATCCAGGTAAGAATGGTATAGCCTGTAAGTGACTGCTTATTTCCTCCACAGAGGCAATGCTGAACGTGTAAACATGGTGTCTTTCAAGGGCTGTCAAGTAATGTAGGTATTGAGTGGTTTTTGACAGGATGCTGAAAATGGAATAAAGGCATTTTTTGGCTTCTGCAGTAGCTATGCTTATTGGCAGAGCTATGCCCTTCACACTAGTGACTGGGGAACAAACAAACAGACAAAAGGCTTATGCATCCCAACATTTCAAGTGCTCACAGACTGCCTATCTCTGCAACTCAAAGTGCATCGTTCAGAGCACCTACTTTGTTGGACTGGTTTAAGTGCATCTACGAACACATTCACAGCACACAGGAATGCTCTGGGAAAGGACCTCCAGAGCTCATGCAAAACCCCAAAAACCAGATGCTGAACCCTTTTGTTAAATTATAGGAAGTCCCAAGGAGCTGCACTCCTGTACCACTATGCTGAGATACCACTACTGCATGATAGTGCAAAATACAGGTGCACTAAAGGAGATGTAGGAGGTGAGATTAAATGCTAGCCTCCTCCCTGGCACATCATTCACAGTGACTAGAGACAGGGTCAGTGTGAGCTGTTAGGCTAACGCTATGGGCCAGGTATACTGGTGGTGACCTCACACGCTCATCTGGAGGCAAAACGCGATGAAAGCCAACCAAGCAGAGGAAAACTGTTCCAGATGGCAAGCTCTGCTTGAGAGAACACTCACCTGTCAACTGCATTAGGAAAAGGTGAGGGGACAGAAAACCTGCTGCCAAAAAATTACGAGAAACAGGCAGAAAAAAGGAAGAGAAAATACAGAGGTATGAGGAAAGTGTAATGCTTCAAAGAATGAGACTGGGTGGGATTTTTCATGCTCTAGTCTGCAGCAGTGAGAAGCAGATTTAATCTCACTTCAGGTCATGACCTGTCAAGGCAACCTCTACTTTATAAGTTGTAGACACATCTTTCCCCTCACTGCATAATAGTCCCTCCTTGTACAGCACTGACCTTCTCCAACTGCCAGGAGCAAGGGCACCTATAAAGCCATGGTGCACCTCCCTGGCAGAGCCAACACTGTGGGATGTGCAGAAGAGAAAACAGAACAAAGCTGAATCAAAAATTGTGCCTCCTGACCCCCCTGATAGTATGCAGAGGGAGTAAATGCTGCCCTTCTCATAGGAGAACAAGGTTAACTACTCACCCGCACTGTTTGGCCCAACTACAGCAAAGTGACAATGTTCCTAGGATCCTAGGACATATGCTGCTTTCTTTGAATTTGTTCTTGTTCTGTACTTGAAATAAGGGGAGACTTAGATTAGATATGAGAAAAAAAAGACTTCTCTGTGAGGGTGCTGAGGCACTGGCACAGGTTGCCCAGGGAAGCTGCGGCTGCACCACCCCTGGCAGTGTTCAAGGCCAGGTTGGACAGGGCTTGGAGCAACCTGGGCTAGTGGAAGGGGATTGGAATTAGATGATGTTTAAGGTCTTCTCCAACCCAAACCATTCAATGAGTCTGTAAATAACAGTTCTCACAAATCATCCCCTCCCCACTCCCACTGCTTGTGCTTTTTTTCCCAGAGTTATGTCCACAATCCACTCAATTTCACAAAAATCACTGGCTAAGTGCAGTTTCTTTCTCTGCTGCCCTAAGTGTGTGGGCATTTGTGTTTATGAAATAGCTATAAACCACTGCAACAACCTGGGCAGCATGGTACATCCATACATCATGCAACCAAGGGGGCGTACAGCATTTTCAGTTCCCAGAGCCAGCTTAGCTGGATCTGTGCATATTCCATCACAAAAAAGACTTTATTAAAAGAGGTAGGGTTCCAAAATCAATCAATGCATAACAAAATGAAGCCTCCTCTTGTAGCAGACAGACAGAGCACAAGAACATAAAATCTGTCCACAAGGGATCAAATTCTTTCCTTGCGTATCTCCCTGCACTCCATTGGTGTGCTGGACCTGTTCTAATTTAAGACTGAAGCTCTTACTGTCACAAACAGGAGTTAAGCCCACTGTTCAGACGCCTCTGTAGCTGTATAGTATATTTTAAAATGGTGCCATTTCTCTGGAGGTGCTAAATCTAATTTCCAGATACACTGTTAACTATGATGCCATCTGTAACAGTGCAGTCCTTGGCCAGTGAGCCCTACTTTTTCAATATGTTACAGGAAAACGTTTCTAAGATGTCAGTGCCTCTCCCATATTCCTTTCACTTGCTCCGTGGGTGCTATTTGAGATGCTCTGAATGAGATATGTGTTTCGTTTGCAGAAGGCAACACTGCTCTGGAGGTCTGAGCTAAACCCAAAGCCTAGTAGACTTGGACACCACCACATGAATATGGATTCCATTATCTTTCCAGTTTTCATATGCTAAAAGGGCATTATCAGTGCCTTAAAGCTCTTTAAGCCTTGTAGCTCCCAAGTACAAAACATGTAACATCATGTAATACTATTACAAACATATGAGGACTTAAAATGACTTCACAGTGTCTGCTTTTCAGTGGGATTTCATGACTTTATATTTTTTTGGCATTCCTGCCATGGAAAATAAAAATGAAAACAGCACTTCAAAATATTCCATTAAAAATATCTAATTTCTCCTCCAGTTTCTCAGAGGATTTATTTTTTTTATTTCTTTTTATTTTCTGGATATGGAAAAGAGTTCTAAAAATCACTTTACTTGATTTAATGCTGAGTGTGTTTCAGTGCTGTAACACGGGTTAATTAAACTAAACAAAGGCTGCATTGTCAACACTTTCAGCAAGAACAAAGAGATGATATTTTAAAATGAAATAAAAATTGCCAATTCATAACAGTATTTGTGTTCTGCTTACTGAAAATGAAATGAAGAAAGCAATCAAATACACCTAATAAACCTTAAACACTATCATTCTTAAAGTATTCCCTCCTCTTGTTTCTTGTTTTCTTTCCTTTTGGCTTTTGTCTTGTACCCTTACCATCATGCCTGATAACATAAAGTGACTGTGACAGCAGGTAAAATGTTTAAGCTGAAAAATCCCTTATGTTTTCTACTTTTTATTAGAAAAGCGCATACAAAAATGTATCATTTGTCATTTAAAGAGATGAAAATAATTAAAACTTAAAATTGATCTTGCCCTGCCTATTCTTTACATATATACAGGCTAGAATCTGGTATATGGAGAATAATGAAAAGAAACAGATTCCGCCTGTGGCAGGGAGAAAATGAGACTTTTTCCCTGCCACAGGAAGCTGAAATCAGTATCTGGGGCTGTCCACTGACAGTATAATAACCACCTCATCCTGCCAATGCACAGTGCTGCACAGCACCTCCCAGGCAGCAACCCTAGG
>WYDI02036817.1:0-15185 GCA_009867235.2 Psittacus erithacus | reverse complement strand
TCCCAGGCTGAAAGTCAAAACAACAGCACTGCACCAGCTACTAAGAAGGAGAAAAATGACTGCTACTGCTGAACCCACGGCAGTCATGCATCTGTTTTTCTAAGCAGAACATATTTTTCCCCGTTGCTTTTTCCTGCAAACAGGTATTTCCATAGGCCTTAATTCCGTATCTGATTTTTTTTTCCTGCATTTTTGAGCTTTGATTTTCAGGGGGAGATGATATCATTTATTAGCTCACCTGAGAGATGATAAAAAAAAATATGGATGAGCTTCTGAAAATCATCTTTTACCAAGCTCTTCTCAAAATACTGAGTTACTTTTCTCACCTCTGTTGCTTTTACTGTGGGTGAGCAAACAGCAGTCTATTACACAAGTGCTTTATCCTCTGCAGACATTTTGGTATGCTTTGCTACTCTGGGATTCTCTGAAATGTATTGGGAAATTCTCAATGATCCTTGGCAAACAGAAATGAATATGCAGGTTTTCAGTGATTTCTCTAGGACTGTACTAATCAGGAAGAGAGATGTTTGTACTGGTCACAGCCTTTGTGACTGTTTAATTTGGAAGCCATACAATAGATAATTTTGTTCAAGAATTTTTATGTGACTTTATGAAGGGAGAAATATATTTATTGCTTAGTTTGTAAAAAATAATCATGAGACTGTAGCTGGAAAGTGTGCTGCTCCAGATTTGTGGTTGCAGAAGTTCGGAAATCGTATAGTAACAGTATAGCTGTGGGGTTATATTCATTTTGTCTGTTGGCAAATAACTACACAAGGTGAAATTAGCCCTATACCTCTTCATCCTCTTTTAACTGGAACCGACAGCTTGTAATACAGATGCTTTGGATATATATAAAAAGAAAAGGAAAGGATCTCTGTGAGTCAGACTGGGCGGTGATGACTTTATTTATAGTCTAGTTCATTTATGATTGTAAGCAAACTTGACTTCCACACACAGCAAAGTGTGAAATATCCAAATTAATCACAGACGTAAGTGCCTGAGGAAAATAGATTTTGAGAGGATCAAAGGAATGAAACGAGAAACAGAATAGAATGGGGAACAGGTCATTTATGGATTAACAGGCTAAAGGGTCACTTAGCTCTTAGAAACAAGGCTGAAAGGTGAGCTGCTATTGATTATTTTTTTCTTAACTGAAATCTCATTTGTACTGAAAAGAATTAAAGCACTGACACACTAAACATTAAAATCGTCTAGATCCCACCTGCATGTGGCCTCTGAATTTATCTGGCTACTTGAAAAATGCTAGTGCCATAGTGTTTCCGCCATGAAATGGGTGACAGTGTGATACACCAGTTTGTGGATTCTGGCCCTCCATGCAGATCCCACAAGTTCAACGGAGCTCTAAGCGGCAGATGTCAAACTCAAACTAGGCCTATGAAATACTGTTCAGGTTTTAGACAGGAGTGACCAATGGTCCTGTCAGAGTCTATAAAATGTGAATTTTGGACAGGGCATACAGTAAGACAGAGAGAAACCATGATCATAGGCATGCTTGAAACAAAGCAGCTGAACAGTGGAGACCTTCTTTCTGGACAGCATCATAGAATATCAGGTTGGAAAGGACCTCAGAGATCATCTGGGGATGTGTCCAGCGTTTGGTACATATATTGGGGCATATATGTGTCACTTTAGCTTTAGGATTTATCTTTAATCTCAGGGGAGAGCAGCTAAAGAAAGACTAGCATCATTGACGTGGTATCATCTACAGTATAAGTCTGTACCTTTGGTGAACCACAACCACTGACAATACCCTATGGCACTGGGTGTCCAACTGTTGTCTTCACAGCAGGCACCTTGCAGCTGAAGGTGAATTAAGTATCTGCACCAAAAGGTTCTGGGATTTTCTGGCTGATTCAGTTTAGCAGAGAATGCTTATTTTGCCTGCTGGGGACTTAATGGATTAGATAAATGGACAGTGAGGTGGACTGGAAACTGCCCGAACTGTTAAGCTCAAAGGGTTATTGTGATTAGTTGCACAAAGTCCAACTAGAGGCTAATAACCAGTGGTGTGCCCCAGGGATCTGTACTGGGGCTAGTACTGTTTAACATCTTTACTAATGATCTGGACAATGGAACAGAGTACACCCCTAGAAGGTTTACAATCAATACAAAATGGGAGGAGTGGCTGATGCACCAGAGGGTTGGGTTGCCATCGGGACCATGATAGGTTGGAGAATTGGGCTGACAGGAACCTCATAAAATTCAGCTGAGGGAAATGCAAAGTTCTTCAATGACCTGGATTTGACTGTGTTTTGCTGGATGATGTTGGATTAACAGGTTGGGTGAGGATTTTCTGTCTCATGACTTCATTGCTCTATCACGAGCAATACACCATACCTCTCTTGAGCTCAGTTTTCATTCTCAAGCATGCTAGACTCATGTTTGGCACAAAGTACAGCTTGCCTGGTTTTCCTCTTTTCCACTGCAAGGACTTTATACAAAGCCAATCAATATTTTTACCACAAAGAGGTGAGAAAGGAATTTATCTGTCAGCATCCCTAACCACTTCAAGCAATTAAATCTTGAGGTTTTTGACCTCAGTGAGATATGTCTGTTCTGAGGTTTATCTTCCCTGTGACTTGAATTGGTGTCTCTCTCCCTCCTTTTTAAAACATCTTGTGTACTCAAATCCCTTCATGGAGTATAGATGTTGAAGAGCGTTCTGTGCCTTCATGAGGTAGGATGGGAAGTTTCGCTAGTTATTACTGTTAGATTTACATTGTTCTGCAATGGGAAGGAATGGTAAGCTGCTCTTCAGTGTCAAAAATTGCATGGGAGGAGAAGATTTTTAGAACTGGATAGTCTTTGTATTTTAGAGTCTGCTTTGGATAGGGTGAGAAAATCTTGTCAATAGCTGTAATTCTGGTGATAGATGACAAAAATGAGCAGAACTCTGGAAGAGAAACGCTTCTGCACGCAATGTTTATTTGAGGTATCGAATTTCTCCTCTCGGGGGACTGTGAGAGGGTACTGTAAGTTTTTAGAGGTTCAAAAAGGCATTGAACAACTTAATGAAAGAAAAACCCTCTGAAGTCGAAAGTTGCCCCCTCTGGATTAGGAAGTGCATGAATCATAAGCTGATACATGCCAGCAGTGTGCCCATGCTTATACTTACACTTCTCTAGCTGTGGCCTCCTGATACTGAGATCTGTGGACCTTTTGATATGACTTGTACCTCTGTCGTGTGCTGTTCTGTGAACTGGTCCCACTCAAAACCAGAGGCCTAGCTACTGCTTACAGCTGCAGCACATGGTGGAAGGCCCTCAGGGTCTGAAGGAGGAGTGAGCATACTAGGGATTTCTCCATGTGGGTGCTGGGCACTCTCTGGGGTTTAGTTGGAGTGTAAGGAGACTATATCAGCTGTACCATGTGTAAGCATCTGGTCTTATTAGGTCAATACAGTGCAGGATTTTCAGACCAATTTATTGAAAATAGGATGGTTCCCAGTGTCTTTTAAAATATATCTACTTTTATGGAAGCCATAAGCTTAAATCTGGAAGCATAATTTCAGGCCCCACCACTCAAAACACTGGCTGCTATAACTTCAGTTTTTCACAGAACAAACAGAAGATAAATTGCAAGCAGAAAGCATGTTTTCTGCAAATACCAAAACATCTCAGTAGATCCAGCGCAACACAGGTAAAAATAACTTTCTGGTATTCTTCCAGATTTGCATTTGCATTTTGAATCAATTTGTACACATTGGAAACAAAGTAAAATTAGAAGATTAGAAGTGTAAAGCAAGGTCTGAGGGTTTAGGTCAGATAACAATGTGTAGATACAATTCTTTAAAAGTGCAATCAACTCCTGTTATACTGACAGTGTGATATTTGACTATACACAAACACAGACTGCTGCAGTGACAATTTTATACCCTGTTGTACAACTCCAGTCAGCCCTGGTGTTTCAAAACAAGACAATTTGTCTTGCTGTAAATACAAAAAGAATTATACAAATGTATCTTTCTGCTTTGTTATCCTGGAAACCTCATAGATCATGTAAAATGTTCATTGTATGGCAGTCCAAGGAGAAAAACTGAAAAAGAGAGGGCATTTCATTTGGCTTCTTGCTATGTTTACCTCTATCTGATGTGGAATTAAGTTGTCATTTATGCAGCTTTAGCAGCGTTTTTATTCCTTGTGAAGTTTATGAAATGCAGGTTGGATGAATTTCACTGTATTTCCTAAGTTTTCTCAGTGTTAGATGTCATTAAAAAGAGTGCAGTAACTACTTGGGAGAGGAAATGCAAGAAAAATTTTACACATCTCAGGAACTAAACTCCCCCTTGCTGAATGTGACATAGGGAATATCACAAAAAAGTCTTTAAAAATCCTGTTGACTTCCAAATGCTTATGTTTTGTGTTGCTTTTTTCTTTTTTTATGGGCGATTCAAGAAGTTTGGTCAAAAGGATGCAGTGTACGAAGAATTATGCCAGTGGCTAACAGCAGGTTAGGCTCAGCTTGCAGAGCAAGTGCCAATTCATAGTGAAGAAGCCTTAACAGTGAGCTTCAGAAAGGTTGAAGGTTGAGGTGGAGGTACCATTTACAGAAGTCTTCAGGGTCAGGTATTGCTTTATGCATCAAGGAAGAAGTGGCTTGAATGAGGAATAAAAGGTGGAGTGAGAAATGGTCATTTCAAACATTTGAAGCTGTCTTTGTCTTTGATTGTTGCTTTGGTTTGATTTAGTGTTTTCTCAGTTTTGTTTGATGTTATGCTACGTGGTTTAGTAGTGGGCTTGTTCTTTAAGGTCTGTTCCAACCTAGATGATTCTGTGATGTGTCTTTTGACTGCAGCCTTGCCTTCTAATTTCACTTTGGCCCAACACACCACTAGCTGCTCCGATGCTTGAGAGGCACATTGCATTTGGCCTCCAAGAGGCTGAGACAGGGAGTTTCTCATTTCTCATTCGCTCTTGGTGCACAAGGCAGAACGGACGAGAATACTGAGCAGAGAACAGTGACTGCTCAATGACATGTTCCTGTTGGCCACAGAAACAAAAAACCCACCCCAAAGTAAAGATAGGTGGTCAGTAATCACAATGAAACAGATCTGTTTTTTCTCAGCCAGTATGTTCATCTCTGAAAAGCATGGCTCATTGCTGTACAGGGTACATGTATAAAACCCTGTTGGTTGTTGTCTTTTCCTTATACCAAGAAAAGTTTGTTTCCATGCAACTAATTTTTGAAAGTGCATTATTCTGCGAAGTTCTGACTTTGCACTTTTCTATTACTTGCAAGTTGCGCGTATTTTAGTCGCATTTGTAATGTGTGCGTATCTGTAATTATTTTCACCGCTATAGAATTTCCATATCATAAATGCCTATTTTCCTATCAGGCTTCAGGAGATGTATCTGTAGGAATAGCAATCTTTATACATATCATCAGTAGGAAAACAGGGAGATTCTTGTTTGTCCTGATAGCTTTTTGTATCCAGTCCTGCCTGACTTTTGTTATGGATTCTTCTTTGTTAGTAAGTTGAACTAGATGGTAACTTTATTCCACTTCTGTGGTTCAGAAAATGTGTTTCATCCATCTTTTGAAACATTTTTACACAGAAGCAGAAGGATGGGCAACTTAAAAATAAAAAACCTTATGTCTTATAACCAGTGTTTATTTCTTAACCTATAACAAGGATTCTTTGGCGTTGTGGGCAGGGTGTCTTAAAGCTTTATTCCCTTGACTGTGGCTAGCTGCCGTCTGCATATGAGCTGCATTACTGGAATCCAAGTGAACTTCCAGCTGTATTTTATGTTACATGAATAAATGGAGAACTGGAAAGTTTATTGTGTGTTGGTATACAGCGCTGTGAAACAGTACTGCAGCTGGTTGCCTTAATCACATACAGTAATCAAAAGACAAAGCTGTGCAACGTTAAGACACTGATCTCAATCAACAACAGTTAAAGAAAAAAAAAGAATGTCAAATTGAAGATCTGAAAACCAGCCCTGGCCTTTCTTGTCTGTGTGTGTATATATATAAGTATACTTTATGTATACACTATATATATATAAGCACATATATATATAACTTAATAGCTATATAATTAAATATGGTATAGCATAATCTAAATAGTGAAAAATTATGTGCTCTATTCATATCTTCATGCTTCTTCAACATTAAGGTAATTATTTTATTGGGGGGAATCCTCTTACTGCAGGATTATAAGCAGAACTGCAAAATAGTTTATGAGCTCTTAAGAGACTTCAGGTCACAGCAGTGACTTTGCTAAGTCTTTCACCTGTCATCCAAGAAAGCAGTTTCTGATTTTTAACTGATGGATGGGAATATTTAAATAACCCCTTACAAATGGAAAGAATTGCTCCTAAAACCTTGCCTTTGAAAACTGGGGAAGGTTTACATTTGCAGAATATGAAAATAAGTAGGACATTCTTGTAATATTTTTCCTACAGCCAGATGAATTTGTGAAAAACACTTCATCTGTAGGCTTGCCTTATTTTTTTAGTTCTGTCAAGTCCATCAAGAGCATGAGCTACTGCATGAGAAGGAAACTAAAACAGAGTCAGGAAAAGAGAGGGAAGGAAATGTACAGAAATGTTCTGAGTCTTACAAATTAGCAATAAAGTAGATGTAATTATATGTGTGTTTTTTGGTTCTTTTGTAAATCTGCTAATGTTTTTCTATTGCTCTAATTTGTTATATGGCATTTCTAATATAAGGAAATATTATAATTTGGGGAGTCTTACAGAAGCATTTACATATGCTAGGTCTAATTTTTCTTTTGCTTAATGCCCAAGAAAAATTTTGTAGCTGTAAGCAAACCCAAAATGTAATTGTATTAGTGTGTGTTAGTTATTTATATATATTTATAATAGCTCAGAGTCAGAGTCATGGTACAGTACCCTACTGCAAGAAGCACTGGATAAATGCAGAACAAAAATATTATCTCTGCCCATAAGGCTTTGTGATCTAAATTTAAGATGGGAGAAGAAACAATTTCAGAACAAGGAAGAGAACAATACAGTATTGCTACAGTTATTACAATGCAGTATGTCAGTCAATACGCAAAATGGTGATGTGATAAACAGTGACGTTTGCACAGGAGCAGAGTACCATCTGCCAAGCTTTTTGAGGTTGAGGGCAGTGGAGAACCAGGAGAGAAGTTTTGAAGAGTAGTTTTTGCATTGAATGGAAAGCATGTGCAGGCTTTAGTCATCTCCTGAATAAACAGATCTTTTTTTTTTTTTAAGAAAAAAAAGGAAAACTTAGGGTTAAGTCTGATGCACAGGTTGCAGGTCCCAGACCGTAGATAGGGACACAAGCTGGTGGTTTGTTTTGTGGCTTAACTTTAGCCAGCTACATCTGATGAAGTTAGTTGTTGAGATTCCTGCTATAGATGATAAAAAGAAGCAGACACTTTGGGGGCACAACTCATCTGTCCTCTTTTAAAAGCTGACTTCGAGGGAGGTGACATGCCCTAGCAGGACATAATTCTCTGTTGATGAAAACAAAGGAAAATATTCTGGACACTGAAAAGCTCTCTGAGACTGTCAGTGGGGGATTCCTTGAAGTTAAAATGGAGGTATTAAGAGGAAGTAGAGGATAGCTGAGCTAAAGAAAGAGTGGATGAATCAGTGATAGTGAAGTTACTAGTGATACTTTGTGGTGTATGCTAATGGTGCCTAGCAGAGTAAAAGTAGGTGCAAGGAAGGCAAATACTGGAATCATCTAAGCACAGGTATTAGCTGCATGGGCTATGTAAAGGGAATGAGAGAGATGATTGAAAGATGGACATTTTCATCAGTTTTGTCACTGGAGAGGCATGAAGAAGACTTGAATTCTGCCTAAAAGCCATCAGACGTAAGGCAGTATAGATCACATACAAGTTGAACGCCAGGACATAAGTAGGGAAAGGCGTGGAGAAGCCCTGATGGTGCCTGAAAGAAAGTGGAGCAACAGAGACTTCTGGGTGATGTAGTGTATGTGGTGAAGATGAATGGGCTTCTGTGAGGAGAGAAAATAAATCATGGCTGCAGGTCAAATAAATAAAGATCTTATGGTGATGAGAACGAGGAGCTAAAACAGGTCAGGCAGGTTGAGGTTGAAGTCATTAGGAAGAGTGAGTGGCAGCTCATGAATGTTTCAGGTAGATAAACTGTCTCATTGCTAAATTTTCAATGTGATTTCTGCTGTATAGTCATTAGTGATCACAGTCTGGATTGCAGCAAGTTTCCAGGATTTATATAACTAATAATGACTCTTACACAGCCTTTTTTTATTTGGAAGAACTTTAGGAACAACACAGATGAACCTCATTTTCTTTCTGTGTCAAGATGATATTAAAAATACATTATTCTATAACTGGGTTTATTTTCAGTTACAATAACTGAAGCCAGTCAGGAATACATACTTGTTCTATTTCTGTCAGCTTTCTGTGTTCTTTGTTTGAAGCATTCTGAAGATATGTGCATTTAAAAAAAAGGAGGAAATCATACGTACTGAATTTGCAATTTATTTCCCAGAATATCAAGTTTTCCTTAGTTTTCTTTGCAGCTTTTCTATGTATGATTTAAATATCTTTTTCTGTTATTGGTAGCAGGTCCTTTCCTGTGCAGAAGCTCTCCAATAATCTAGCATCTACTAACTTCTGAAATCAAGCCTTTAATTTTTAGAGACACAGGCCCGGAGGGGAGATTGCATCCTGAATGAAAGCAAGGAAGATTGACAAGTACTTATTTTATAATTAAAGTATTTAATAATATAGCATTAACTACTGAGATTAGAGATGAATCTTTTAAAGTACGTTATGCAGACATGTCTGGTAACACGAAGGCTTAAAGTTTGGCAGGGAGGTTTTCCTCTGTAGCCTTCAGGGACGTTGCCTCTTTTCCACTGCTTTGAGGAATGCTTTTCTAGGCACCTAAACTGAAGTTTGGAAGTTTGGCAGTATGGATCCTGGGAGGGCTCTTTTGGCTTCTCAAACTAGTTGAAAGCTGAGACTAACTGTCATTAAAACAAATTGTTGTCTCTATTGTATTAACCGCTATTACAGCTGGCTGCAAATTTTTCATTTTCTGTGGGTGATATTAATCACAGGATGCCTGTAATGTGCTGCCGCTTATCCTGAACAAATACAATTAAACTATACTAAAATTCCATAAGGAATTCTTTAAACACATCTATTCCTATGTGAATATTAATCTTTTTTTTTCCACTTAGGAGCAGATTTTCACTCTTCCTGTTTGAATTCCTTTTTCTAACACTAGGTACTTGACATTGAGCTACAAGTCACTTAATATCTCACACACATTCAGTGTGAGTTTGAGCTATTTAGTGAGCTGTCATTCATGCCCCGCAGGTTTTGCTTGATTCCTTGTCATACAGGACTAGTAGAGTCATACAGGTTTATATAGTCATATTCTGGCAGTTCCTATGTCAGTAACACCAGTACTTTCATGTTTGGAAGATTCATCATGTGTCTTTGCTGAGGGTAAAAAGCGTAATGCTTGAACCAGAAGTGAATAGCATTACTTGTGCTTTGTTAAGTCAGCATTTTCTTGTTGGGAAAAAGCCGCTCAGGGCCTGTAGGATATTGAGGCTGCTCTTTACAGAAGCTCAGTTGCACATGTAACCAAGATGACGGGCAAGGATTTAAATCCTTAGACTGCTGCTCAAGGAACCTTATTTCTCTTGCCACAAACATGGATTTGCCCTACAGTGAAAGAGATTTGGTAGTTTCAGTTTCACTTTCAGACGCAAAGCAAAGCGTAGCTGACACACAGCAGAAACATTTGAGATTATTGGCTTTAAAGAGAAAATACAAAATTCCTGGCACAATATAAATTTAAATATATATTATAAAATTTACATATATATAAAAAATATAAATTTAAAATTATAGCTTGGTAACAGTGGTTTCCTCATGTGAAACAGTGAGAAAGGTGGAGAAAAACTAACTCCATCAATATTTATCAAATCTCAGTCTTCTTAAAGGAAGGACATAGAAATAGTTTTCATAACATGTTTTATAGCCACAGAAATAGGACAGACAAACTAGCAGTTGTTGAAAGGCTGGCTTCAGTTCCACACAATGTGTTGGTGGTTTGCAGTTGGGAAGAATGATGATACAATCACAGAATCATACAGTCATAGAACATTTTGAGTTGGAAGGGATCTTCAAAGCTTATCTAGGCCAACCCCCCTGCAATGAGCAGGGACATCCTCAACTACATCAGATTGCCTAGAATCACACCCAGCCTGGCCTTGAGTATCTCCAGGGATGGCACATCCACCACCTCTGTGGGCAACCTGTGCCAGTGTTTACCATCCTTACTGTAAAATCTTCTCACCCCTCATTCTAGTGCAACAAGCCCTGCTAAATTCTTTCCCAATCTTTCTTATAAGCCCCTTTTAATAACTGAAAGGCTGCAATCCGGCGACGAAGTCCAAATCTGATGAGCAGCCACACTGCTTTTCCCACACCTTTTCTCAGGGTTAAATCTGGCTTCATTCCCCTCCTCAGTGAGCGCTGAATGAAGATGATGTGGGTGATACTGTTGCCGCATGGATATTGCATTGTTCCTGGAAGAAAAGCCTGGTCAAAATTGCTGACTCAGATGTGAGCCTAATAAAAGTGAGATAATGGATGCATTAAGAAGAAATATTTTCAAGAATTAGCTGATATGCTGTTCTCACCCTTTGTTGCCAATTAGTGTTCTACATATGCTTGATAGAAGGAAGTCTGAATAATAACTTGATGTTATTATTGCAAATGTGAAAATGAGAAGAGGGACAAGCAAGTGAGAATATGTGAAGAGCAGTGGTAGCAACATATGGAGCATAAAAGTATGCGTTGTGAAAAATAGGCTCCAATTCTCTGTATTTATGCTATGTAAATGGTATTTTGATGAAGTAGCTGCTGCTGCTGTGCAGCTCTGCCATGCTATGCGGGAAGCACAGTGCTTTGCCAATTGGCAGCATCAGTAGTGTCCCCTACAAGAAGCCAGAGAGGAGAGGGATGGCGGGGATGAAGGCTGTAGCTGCCAGCTGAACACCTTATCTGTGAATTTTATCCTGACTCAACTAATTATAACTTTCCTTTCTCTGTTCACCTTCAGGCAATAATCATTAGGTCTGTGTGAGTGTGTTTATATTTACCGAGAAACAACAAATTTGCTGATCAGTGTGATTTAAAGTCTCAGAAACATCTGAATGCATCTAATAATTGTGGCTGGAAAAACTCCAGGGCTTAATTGGAGTTTTCTCTTTGCTAAGCCAATAACTAATTTGGTCATTCTGGCATTCACCCTTGATGTGGGAGAACTTTATTCAGTTCCTCTCTGTACCTCAGGGGTATAAACCAAACTTTCCAGATCTGAAATACACCTCAGCATCATCTTCTGCCTTTCTTACCCACATGCTTTCGCTTTGGCTAAGTGAACGGTCACTGGGACAAGGCCTAGGACCCAGATGCCTGCAATCTAGTCACCTAAATTAGAGAGTATTTTTCTTCTTGCTGTTTCATTTGCTGGTAAAGCTTTTTGTGAAAAGGGGGAACAGCTCCAACAAAATATTAGGAACACTATTTTAGGCTCTAATGTAATATTCTGCTGCAAGAGAGTTGCTAAGGGAGACTTTGGCAGAAATTCCTGCTCTGAACTAGTTAGAGTTCTTTTGCCTTTGAACAAAAACACATTGTTGATAATATTTTTGAGGTGAGTAAGGTTCAGAGAGACATCTTCTGCTACTTCCTAGAGAAATGTATGGGGCAGTTCTGAGGTGGCCTGATTCAGATGCCTCTGACTTACTCAGTAATTCCTAGCTAGCTCCTTCACTATCCTATTCGGCTGTTAAAGCTGAGTTAATGAATTTGGGGTGGGGAGAATAAATGACTGAAAGAAGATAAGCATTAATTACTTCAGACTTCCCTGCATCATCCATTATGTGTTCTCTCTTCCCATTACAGAAGTAAACTCTGTTTCCCTGTCTATTTCTTCGAACTATTAACATTTTTTGTTGCCTCTTATGTGCCTTACAAACCATAACTTGGCCTGTGCCATAACCTTTCTAGTATCAATTCAACATGCTGGTGCTGTTCCTCTGTTCTTGTCCATAAATGGGTGTCCTTATTTAAGCTTTTAGTTTGGTTTATTTTCTTTTTTTATTTTATTTTACTTTATATTATTTTATTTTATTTATTCTGAGGTCACTGAGGAGCTCTAAATGCAGTCATATTGTTCTATCATTGTTCTCTGTACCCTTCCTCTGCAATAGCATGTTTGATGCTATTGTATTTAATAAGACTCTTCTAGCTCTTCAGAACACTTCCATCCTTTCTGCTTCTCTCCCAGGAGACCCTTTCAACCTATTCCCTGGGTAGCTTGAATTCTACAGTTGCCCTTCTAACTGGTTCCTTTCCTTAAAATAGCAGGTTCTTTTGCTTTATTCTCAGCTTCACTGTGCTTACTTCCACTTAGTTCTCCCACTTATTACCCATTAATATCTCTCAAATCTGAAATATTTGCTTCTCTAGTAGCTTCCTTCCTCTTTAGAAAGAATCTCCTGCTGTAGCTCCCAAAGCTTGAGTTGACCCCTGAGCATTTCCACTGGCTGTAGAAATCAGTCATGTGTCTTCTCTCAAAAAGGTACCTCCCCACCATGACTTCAGCTGTGTTCTTTGTGACCTTTATTTTCAACCACGTTAAAACTCTGCCTTCCACGTTTTCCAGAAGCTGAAAGTGAGAACAGGCTTGCTTATTTATTTTATATAGGATGCAACATCCCCTTTTTTCTGTACAGTTACTGAAACATGGACTGCTGTGTGCTTAGGTTTTTTACCTCACTTTTAGTTTGTTTTCTGTGCATAGAAGCATTGTGCTGATAGGCTGCTGAATTGGTTCTTTATTTGGAATATGTAAGGATTTTAACCAAAGAAAAGCTTAATTATTAAACATTGTATTTCCTTAGAATTTTCAGAATAGCAGTTTATTAAAAGATTCAGTTTCACTTTGGATTTCATGTGAGCTATTAGTAATTATGCTCTGTTTAAGAACAATGAAATGTTAATTAAAAATCTGAATTGTAGGAAAAATTAGGAGAAACTGGCTAATTAAACAATATGATCATTTGTAATGGTTCCAGTTGCACAGTAATGTAATGCAGGAAATAAATTGAAAACTATTTTAAATAATAATGGGAGGTAATTATGTGTTGGTGTTTGCTTTGCAAAATATACACCACTTAGTTAAATATCTTTCAAATTACAGCACCTAAACCATATATGACTGAAAGGAACTACTGGGGACTTACAGATGTGTTTGGAGTGGCTATCCAATTATAAGTAAAACATTACAACTTTCCCCTGAAACTGCTTTCTCCAAGTCCTGCCTTCATACTTGACTTACCTTACAAACTATTATTCCAAAAGGCATAGTAGCTTCTTCCCCAGGACAAGACAGGCAGTAAAAAGGTATTGTAGGTAATATGACTGTCTTCAAATTGCTTTCATGTTTCTTCATGTCCTGAAATTGTGCTCTACAAGAAAAATGGATTTCCTAGAAATCTCAACTATGAATTATTCTGCCAAGATAATTTCAGTTATGCATACATCCTAGGGAAGGTGAAAACTCCGAAAATAGGTGAAGACTAACTCATCAACCAAAATAATCTCTAATTATGAGTAAAACCGTAGACTGAGGACTTCATCCGCTGGAGGATCCTTTTTTGAGCGATTGAACACTGAACAGTCTTTTAGATTTGGCTTGCGTCATGTAGGAACTGGGCCTGTTCTGTAAATCCCAACCCTTTTACAGGTTTGATGGTATGCTTCTGACTGCTTCTTGAAAATACAGAAACCAAAATGTTTTTCACTGTGTAGAAGCTAGTGGAGTTTTCTTCTGATACCAAGCCAACAGCAGGTGACAAGTTAACACAGAAGACATCAGCACTGTACTAGCATGAATTAGTTTGAAGAGAGGCAAGGCAAATGCCACATTAATTACATTCTCCCCTAAAGAGTATAATCTCTGATGACTGATAGAAGTGTTTTGAAAAGAGCATTTCAGATAACAAAGCACTAAAGAATACTAATGAGAAGATATTTCACCTTCTCTTTATTACTGTAAATTTTGTGAATGCTTCTGTCTTACAATGTTATGAAACACATTTTGCTACCTTAGCAGATTTTTTGTTTTTAAGCAAAATAGAATTGTTTGTAGTTTTGGATAAATTTTTAATGAGGAATCTCAGTATTTATCCCCATTTCGCTGCGTGTTTATGAGAGACATCTACTAAAATGAGGAATCTACCCTTTCAAGTCCTACTCTTCCAAAAGTATGATCATCCTTGGGATACTGTGGACTAAGAGGTGTTTCTTCTGCAGTTCTGATTCTCATTTTTTGCATTGCTTATGCTTTTTATTGGAGAGTAGGAAGTTCACCCTGTTTTAGCTTCAAGCATATCTTCTATAGCTGGGAGTTGCTTGAGAGAGAACAGAATTGCTGTTTGTTGGTGAGTCCTAACTAAAATGAAGATAGTAGAGAGCATTTGTAAAGACCAGTCAAAAGGCCTTCCACTAGCATGAAGTCTGAGATGCTTCCTGATCAAAAAGGATGAGACCAAAGAATGCAGTGATCAGAGCCTTTGATTAAATAGTACTTCATGAGGAGGACACAGGAATGGATTAATTAGTATTTACATCTGCTATTAGCATTGGAAAACAGTTCATCAGCCTACCAGGACTAATTAATCTGGGACTTTTTTGCCCCCTGTTCACTCTTCACCAGAATCCCTCCTGTCCTGTGCATGGATGTGACTGCCTGCCAGGATTTAGTCCATTGTGGTTTAGATCAAAGCTGTGGTTTTTGAGCTACATGAGTTACTCTGACTTGATAGCAGATGCCAAGTTCCTGCCTAGAACAAATTTTACAGCTCAGTTCCTTTTTCCCTAGCTGTTGGAAAGTGGGAGAGCAGAGGGTCAGAGTTGATTAAATTTATGGACAGTCCTTCTGTACTGCATGTTGTGCATTCAAGATGCAAGATACAGAGCTATGCCGTTTTAACATAAGGCATGTTGTATTAATTTAAAATTAATTTGCTCTCGTGAGACCTCACTTGGAGCATTGTGTACAGTTCTGGTGTCCTCAGCATGAAAAGGACATGGAACTGTTGGAACAAGTCCAGAGGAGGGCCACGAGGATGATCAG
>WYDI02036814.1:0-47286 GCA_009867235.2 Psittacus erithacus | reverse complement strand
TCAGTCTCCCCTCTGGCAGCTTAAAGCCATTCCCCTTGGCCTGTCCCTACAGGCCCTTGGCCAAAGCCCCTCTCCAGGTTTTCTGGTGCCCCTTTAGGCACTGGAGCTGCTGCAAGGTCTCCCCTTCAGGAGTCTTCTCTTGTCCAGGCTGCCCCAGCCCAGGTCTCAGCCTGGCTCCAGAGCAGAGCTGCTCCAGCTCTCTGATGAAGCAGTGTGTTTCAGAAGAGACAAAGACACATACATTTTTTCAAAGCCAGGAGGTTTGTGGTGGAGCTGATTCCAGGTATTCATCCTGGATCTGGAATCCTGAGTGGTTCCTCAGTATCAGGGGAGCTGGGGATGCCAAACTTCACAGGGATTTTTGAGTCTCCATGAAGAGACTCAATGCACATCCTCAATGGTGCTTCTCCACAGCAGCCACCACATCTGTCCTATCTGTGAAAGCTGGATGCGCGCTCACCTGGGCCAGTGTGATAACAGCCCCATGGTGCCCAGGGAGCAGCCCCAACAGCAGGATGAGAGGTGAGTGCGGTTTGAGGGTTGAGGGTGGTATGGCCAGCGTGGGCACCTCTGCAGCGGGCACCACGGTATGCACCCAGCATGCTCAAAGCTGAAAGTTAACCACTTAGAATGAAGAAATGACCATTTAGCTTACAGTGGAGGTCTTTAAATGTTGGTCCCGCTTGCTTACAGCTCTGTATCAGGGTAAAAGTGTGGTGCCTGCTTGCAAAGCAGAGTGAGGTGAAGCTGGGGTGTGGTTTATTTGGGCAATGCTTGTGTGGTTTCCTTAGGTGTCTCTCAGTCAGCTTGTGCTCCTCAGCTGTCCCCACGGGGCTCAGCCTCAGGTCACCTGTGGCCTATGATAGAGCAGCAAAGAGCCCGAGGGCTGTGAGAGACCATGGGCCCTCTGCTCACCCACCTGCAAGTGCTTTTCACACCTCTAGGGAAGGTCCCTGGCAGGGACCTCAAGGATCATCTGATCCAGACTTTGAAACTGGTAATGAACCAGGTGCTGATGCAGTATGGCTTGGCAAGGAGTGGTTTCTGACACATGCTTTAGTGGAAGGTGTCCCTGCCCATAGCAGGGGTTTGGAACTGGATGATCTTAAGTTCCCCTCCAACCCAAACCAGTCTATGATCCTATATGAACCCATCAGGGCTCACCCTATGCTCTCTCCACAGCCCACAAGGTCCCATCTGCCTGCCCTGCACTGACCGGCTGCACCTCTCCCTTGTGCACAGCAACACTTGGAGCTGCTCCATGTGTCCTTTGGCCAGAGAGGGGACCCTGGTTCACCTCGTCCCCCCCAGCACCCCCGGCTGCCATGGCTGCCCCATCTGTGCAGCACCCACCCATGTGCACCTCTGCCAGGCACTCCATGGTAGGGACGGGCACAGAGGCACCCACAATGGGTCACCGCAGCGGGGCGATGAGGTGCCACAAACTGGGTGCTCCTTTCGAAGCCACATCCCTGCAGCACCCACTAACCCTGATTAACCACTCACTTCCCTATTGCAGTCTAATTGCCGGTGGTTGGAGCATCCTGAGCACCACAAAGCTGGTTGAAGGGAGGAGAGAGTCACTACACTAACTCCTGATGCTGTCAGGGTGTTCTATGTGCAATAAAGGTGACCTGAAGTCAAGTGTGTGACTTCACCATGAAGAATTCCTTTGTGGAAAAGCAGGAAAATCAAAATTCCTGGCAAATCCAGTGCCACATTGGTTTACTGAGTACTTGTTTGTTTTAGTATGAAAAAAACCCCCTATTTTTACAGCTTTTAAAGTAAGGCTTGAAAAATCCAGCTTCTTTCCACTAGGAAGATATTTTCATAGCAAACACCCTCATTACACAACCTTGCAAGATTTAGTTACGTTTTTAAACTGCTTTTTAACTGAGTTTTCTTCACTGAAGTGCAGATACGAGTGTGAAATGGCTGCATTTACAGTAAAACTGTTCTGTAAATAAAGGAATATCTATCATGTTTTATATCTAATATAAAAGAAGCAGTGTCCTGGGGGTTGAGGTTTTTTCCATATTGACTTATCAAACTTCTCATAGAGCGCTTTAAAGGCTTTTGCAGTCTCATTCTTTGCCAGATGGAATCAGGTAATTGCTGCTGTTGTGCTGCGGTGTTGTCCTGGTGCCTGGCCTTTCCTAGGAACCAGGAGCTGCTGCTGGAGCGGAGCCTGTTTCCAGCATTGGGCAATGTCAGGGAAGGAGAGAGCTTCTCTCCAGGTGCATCCTTCCCTCATCCAACCCCAAGTATTCCCACACCCAAACCACCAGGCTGCAGCTCCAGCAAGGGGCTCAAGGATTAAACTATTGTCTGCTCCTGCTGGTTTGTATTCCTTGTACTCCTTTTGGGGACAAAACTAATAGTGATGGTATAGAAGCTGTAAAAATCACTCTGCTTTGTTGGTGTTTGCCCAGAGACTGAATTTATTGGTGTAGAGACACTGCTACAGGTAGGACTGAAAGGTACAGTTACTGATCCTGCTGTTGTCTGACATCAAACCGGTACGCAACACGCTTCCATGGGCTTGTGCTGGTGGCTACAAATCTGATACTGCTTTGAGGAGGAGAGGCAACGGAATCACAGAATCAACCAGGCTGGAAAAAACCTTTAAGATGATCAAGTCCAATTGTTACCGAAGGACTGCCAAGACCACCACTAACCGATGTCACTAAGGCCATCCCCTTTCGACCGTCCCTTTGAATGAACTGGGCGCCTCCAGCGCTCCCTAAACCTCAGCTGGTTGATGGGAGAGGGAGAGGCGCAATGGCGAGATGCGGGCACGCTGCCACACATGGTAGCCGACAACTGCTTTCGAAGAGAGGATCGGGGGCGGTCTCGATCTGAGCACCTCCCAGCGCAGACACTCCCGCGCCGCAACGGCATCCCCTAGGGTAGGTCTTGGGATGGGCAGGATGTGGGCTGGGTTAATGAGCTCTAAGGTTAAAGCAACCCTTGTTTAGCACCGGGGAGAGCTGGGAGGAGGATCTGAATGTCAGCACCTTGTTGTTTCTCAGGTGTTAAGCGGGGTCATTTCATACCAAGAAGGCAGAAAGCGGCCGCGACGTGGGAACCATCGCCCCGCGGGGCTCAGCAGAGCCACAGCCCCGCTTCTCTCCACAGCCGGAACCCTTCCCCCTAATCGGGCTACAGCCGCGACGAGATCCGGGTCTGGTCGAGCCCCTCCCGGCCCGGAAAGGGCCGTTCCGCTGCGCAGTGAAGCGCCGCGGGTCCCCGGGCATGGCGCTGCGCTGGCTGTGTGCGGTGCTGCTGATGCTGCCCGGAGCCTACGGTGAGCGGGGGACCGCGAGAAGGGATGTGGGAGGCGTGGGGATGGGGATGGGGCCGTGAGTGTGCTGGGAAGGGCTGAGGCGAGATCCCCCCTCCATCATCCCTTCTGTCCGCAGGGGATTGCCCGCAGCCACCGCGGTTTGCCTTTGCGGAGCCCACAGCGTCCCCGCAGGAGCCCTTCGTCGTCGGGACCGCGCTGAGATACAAATGCCGCGCGGGGTACACGATGGCCAGGGGCAAGTCGCCAATAGTCACCTGTGTCTCCAATTCCAGCTGGTGGGTGGACCCCGACTTCTGCATCGGTGAGTTCCCCCCTCGAGGGCTCCTGGGACTCGGGGGATCTCTGCTGCACCCCAGACAGTTGCGAAGGATGCTCCAGGTTACTGGTTTTAGGGCAGTTGAGAACAAGTGCCTGCCCTGCATGCCCACCTCCTTAGAAACTTTAATCTCTGGCAGATGATCTCTGCCCTTCTTAATGACTTTACCACCCGGTGATACGGCATAAAAGCTATAATAGATTTGCACAGAAACAAGGGGTGGTGTGGAAAAGGTTGTGGGAGTCTGTTGCCCTCCTGGTAATGCATCTTTACTGGTGCTGGGGTCAGTACCTATCCCCTTCTCCTTCCCTTTGGACCAAGACCTCTGCCTTAAGACCACTGGCTCTTACCAGTTTCCTTTCTCACTACGTGTCTTGGTTTTTTATTTGCCCTTAGCTTTATCTCTGCTTTTATTTCCTTTCTATTTGTGTGTGAGCAGCATTGTCACCTGTTTCATTATCATATATATAATAGATATGTGATATATACCTTTATTATTATATATGTAATAATAAAGGTAACGCTGACCACTTGCCCTTACAGGGAAGTCGTGTGGACCACCAGACATCATGAATGGGAAGTTCAACTACACAACAAATCTCCTGTTTGGAGCCACAGTAACCTACACTTGTAACACTGGGTAAGTGTTGGCTTGGGGTCCTGGGGAGATGACGCTTAGAGATAGCGCCCATGAAGAACTCAGAGCCTTTTAATAGGTGGGGCCTGTTTCCTCTGGCACAGGCACAGAGAGTCTCTTCTCAAAACACGCTGTTCTGGGCAGGAGAGCCCAAGCTTTGCAGGTTGCTTTTTGACTGCTTTGCAAAGAATTTAGTTCCTTTGCTGTTGGCAGTTCAGCCTTTGCTATTGCGTGATGGGCGCTGCCGTCCATGTCTTAGCGAAGGGGCCTTGGGAGAAGTGGGCTGTGGTGTCCTGGGAGCGGGCAAGAGGGAAGGGAGCAGTTAAAAGTACATCAGTGACACGTAGCTCTGCTCAGAAATGAAGTTGCTATTTGGATCTACCACTGCACAGCACTGGGCTGGACAGGCTCTGGGGGGGATGCTGTCTTGCTTGTGGTCCTGTGAGCTTGCGTGCATCCATTGCAAGTATTAAGTTTCTTCTACCTGCATCATATTTTGCATTACTTTAGATATTGTGTTTTATAGGAGGGCTATCTGCTTTTACCTGCTTGTCATGAGGGTTCAGCTTCTCCAGATAATCCCTTTAAAACTGTGACTTTCTGAATTTCCCAAGTTTTTCCCACTTTTTCCAAAGAGACTCAACCTTTCCTTTTTTTAGGTACCGATTACTTGGGGCACCATCTTCGCAATGTATCCTTAAAGAGAATGAAGTTACTTGGGATAAGATTCCATACTGTGACAGTAAGCAGATCTTTATGTTTTGTGTACATCTCTTCCTGGAAGCTATTACAATATAACTGGTAGCCTGGAAATGGCAGGTGGATGGGTTCTTCTTGCTTCTAATGCAAATTCCATTAGCTTTTAACGAGACTGACTCCTTATCTCTTCCCCAAACAAGCACTCCCAGTGGAGTCGGGAATGCATACTGAATACAGGGGCCATCAGCTGCAGGTAGTTTGGGTGGTTTGCTGCTGTTCTGACCCTGTTCTTGCTTTTCCATGCAGTTATTCCCTGTTTACCACCTCCTCCTATCACAAATGGGCAGCTCAACAACGGGAACGGAGACTTCACCTTTGGCATGGCCGTAACCTACAGCTGTAATGAAGGGTTTGCTCTTATTGGAAATGCCACAATTCACTGTACAATGGATGAAAACCTGGAGGGACAATGGAGTGGTCCAGCCCCTGAATGCAAAGGTAAATGCTTTCTTTCTCTCCTCATTCTTTTGATGTTGTTTCTCACCCCAGTTCTGCTCTGTACTTGCCCAATGAGCTGCCAAGCATGAGAAGGTTGATTTGAGTCTAAAAGGATTCCCAGGAAGTTTAATGCAGTGATCAGAGGCAGAGCTTGGTGTAATGGATTCTTCAGCCCACAGAAAACCTCCCTCTCCCTGCCCATGGCCAGGGCTTCCGGCAAATGAGAAATGAAGCTCTTGTGCGTGCAGTCCCTAAATGACATCTCTGTTCATGGAGTACTCATGCTGCTGGGGACCTGCCTCTCTCAAAGTGAAGGAACAGCAGTGTTCTTAGGAAGCTGCTTGCACAATATCTCTGCTGTCACTGCAGGGCTCTTCCTTCTTCTAACACATACTCTTGTTGGCTTCACTTTCAGTGGTCAGATGTGAAAATCCAGAAGTGAGGAATGGGAGAAGGTTATCTGGCTTCGGCACTAGGCACGTGTATAAAGCTACAGTGGTCTTTGAGTGCAATCCTGGTCACTTCTTGAATGGTAGCAGTGTAGTTACGTGTGAAGCAGACAGTACGTGGGAGCCACCTCTGCCAACATGCGACCCATGTGAGTCCAAGCAAATTTATTTCCTAGAGCAATTGCAATGAATTAGGTCTAATTGCTTCTGACCCTCGTGCACTTGTAGCCATGCCCTTGCAGAGCA
Organism: Psittacus erithacus; assembly: GCA_009867235.2. Taxonomy (NCBI): domain Eukaryota; kingdom Metazoa; phylum Chordata; class Aves; order Psittaciformes; family Psittacidae; genus Psittacus; species Psittacus erithacus. Next base: position 41,134 of record WYDI02036814.1, on the reverse strand, counting down.
TGCAGGCTTGGGTCCTAAGCACTGGGAGCTGCTCTAAGGCCTTCTTTTCTCCAGGCTGAACAAAATCTCCTTCTACACCTGACAGACTTGTTTCACCACTTCCAGACATGGTGGAGGGGGTGTTTGGCTTCCAAGCTCAGCTGAATCACTGTGCTGCAGGCTGGGTTGGTGTTCAGCAAAGGAGCATCCCTGAGGCAGAGCTGCTCCCCATCTTCACCTTAACTTACATCCAGCTAAGCAAACTGTGATGTATGCTGCTGTTTGGTAATAGGTTGGGTGCAAACTGTATCCCAGACACTGAGATTTAAACAAATTAAGATGTTGTGTGCTCCAAACATGCCGTTCGCTGCTGTTGTTGCAGACCCTTTGGGTACTCTTCTGTAACTAACCTTGCTTTTACCTCCACTTGTTAGTCCACTGTGGTCCTGCTCCACACTTCCCTTTTGCTGAGTTAACAAGTGATGTGGCTGAGGGCTTTGTTGCTGGAACCGAGCTGAAGTATCAGTGCAAGCCAGGTTATACTGCAGCAAGTGGGAAGTCCTCCACTGTCACTTGTCTGCGCGATGGAGCTTGGTCTGCAGACGTGGACTTCTGCATACGTGAGTATCTGTCTTCATCTCCTTTTGACAGTGTGAGTCATCTGTACAAGCTTGAGATGCTATCCTGAAATCTGGGTCATGCCCATCTTGGGTTTGAAGTCATTCCCATGCTGTTTTCTTTTTCTCTAGGACAGCAATGTGCTCCTCCCATGATAGAGAACGGGAATGTCATTGCAGACAATTTCTTGTTTGAGACAGTGGTGACATTTACCTGTCATCCAGGGTGAGTGCATCACTGCCTAAAAGGGACCAATTTGGGGGGCAGAACTCAGGGACCACAGGCAGTAATATCCACCCTCTTCCCTCCCTGGTTTCCCAATGCTAGTTGCCAGTAAAACCATATATTATGTCTTCTGTGAGTTGAGCATCTGGAAACAGGCGTGTGCTTGGTAAAGCCCTGAACTGCTTCAGTTCAGCTTTTACTCATGCCCTTGCTGAGTGGCTTTGAGGTCCCGTTTCATAGCAAGGACAATCTCTGGTTAAGAACGTGCCTGCATGCAATGGTGGAGAGGCAGGGGAAGACCCTTTCTGGGTTGTTGTCTGGAAAGCACTGAACTTCTCTTTCTTTAGGTATAAATTAAAGAAATCACCTTATGCGAAATGTGTGGTATCAGGAAAAGGAGTCGACTGGGATACAGCACCTCCATACTGTGAAAGTAAGAGGGGAAAACCCTGCACAGAGCCATTAAGAGAGCAGTTGGAACTGCACTGGTGTAGCTGCCTTGATGCTGGGCTTGGGCTGCTCTTACTGGTGCTTCTTAATTTAATCCACTGTAACATTCAGGATTTCAATAGTAATTTGTGCAGGGAAGCCTTGGGTTTAGTAGCTGCACCTCAGTTTCATATTTGATGGAAATATTCTTGTTGTTGCTTTTCCATGCAGTTATTCCCTGTTTACCACCTCCTCCTATCACGAATGGGCAGCTCAACAATGGGAACAGAAACTTCACCTTTGGCGTGGCCGTAACCTACAGCTGTAATGAAGAGTTTGCTCTTATTGGAGATGCCACAATTCACTGCACAGTGGATGAAGACCTGAAGGGACAATGGAGCGGTCCAGCCCCTGAATGCAAAGGTAAATGCTTTCTTTCTCTCCTCATTCTTTTGATGTTGTTTCTCATCCCCATTCTGCTCTCTACTTGCCCAATGAGCTGCCAAGCGTGAGAAGGTTGATTTGAGTTTAATGTGCAGTACCAAGCAAGAAAGCCCAAAGTATTTTCAGTACCTGCTTTTGGCTGTACCTCCTCCCCCCATGCATCTCTTAACCTTTCCAGTTAGAAGTGCTCTAACACACTTAGAATCATAGAATCCCAGACTGGTTTGTTTTGAAAGGGACCCTAAAGCTCATCCAGTTCCAACCTCCTGCCATGGACAGGGGCACCTTCCACTAGAGGAGGTTGCTCCAAGCCCAGTCCAGCCTAGCCTTGAACGCTGCCAGGGATGGGGCATCCATCTGCTCTTCTCCAGGCTGAACAAGGCCAACTCTTGCTGATGTTCCTCCTGTAGGACTGCTCCCCAACGCTGTCTGTGAAGAGCCCCCCAGGATTGAGAATGGGATGCACAATGGTACAAAGGGAACGGACTTTTCTCATGGCACCGTTGTAGCTTATAAATGCAAGGAGGGCTTCACCCTTGCTGGAGCAGCCTTTCTTCAGTGCGTTGCAGGAGCTAAATCCTGGGGAGACTGGAACAAGCCTGCTCCTCAGTGCAGAGGTGACAATCTCTGTGTCTGTCTTGTTGCCTTTTTGTCTTCTATTTGCTTCTTCCTCTCTAAATCCTCCAATCACATAATTCCACCAAGTAGTAAGTCTTTGGTTCTTCCTGAAACAGCTTTAGTTAAAATCTAGTGCCAAAAGAACACAGTTAGATTGTGACATGGACTCACATAGTGGAAATGTTTCCTGGTAAATACATGTGGGTTTTAACAGGTGAACATCCGTGGAGATGTTTGGGGTCCCATTCCATGTGTTGTTTGAATTGTCTTCCATGTGCATTGGCTCTGATTTGAGCCTCCGGTGTAGTTTGATGTGTTACTGTGCTGACTGCGTGCTGAGTTTCACGTTTTGGTGTGCTTCCCTTGCAGGTGGAGCGAGCATGATCATTGCTGGTAAGTCACACACATTCCTTCACCCCTATATGTGCTCCTGCCCATCTTTATGTTGTTGTCTCCTGGGTGTTCTGTTTGGGATAGACTTAAAAGCCTGCTTTTTGTCTGATGCCATATTTATATTGTTGCTTTAAGATCATGCTGTGAAAATGGGAAGGGGAGGCAAAAGGGTACAGAGAGAAAAGAGAGCTGAATGTATAATGAAACTAAAGTTTCTTATCTGTCCCTTGTAGGGATCTTCCCCCTCCTGCTGGCAGTGCTCATTATGGACATCTAGATTAGGGAGCAGGCACAGCAGGAGGCACCTAAAGCTGTGTTGGACCTGATCACACTGATCCCAGTGCTCCCTTCGTCCCTCCTGTGAAACTGGTCTTGAAGCAGCAGCCAACAGACCTTGAAGTACAAAGCAACCTGTGTGCCAGGCTGGGAGGCTGGGAATGCCATTTAGGAATCAAGTGCAGTTATCCCTGTGTGAAGCCGCAGTGATGCGAAAGACCTTCATGCTGCAATAGAGTAGGCTCAAGAAAACCCTTCATTTTGGGTCCTGCCACATGTTCAGTTTCTCAGCCCCATGAAGGTCACATTGTGCCTGGTCCTGGTCAGGATTTGGGGTGTTCTGAGGTGGAGAATGCTGCCAAGAGGATTAACAGTGAATGTTTTCACTTGAGTGATACATCCCTTAAAAAATGGTTTGATACAAAGAGGATGCTTCAGTCTGTGAGTACTGAAGGCATTGAAAATGTTCATACAAAAGCAATGGTTCAAGGTGAGTCTGAGCCACTGTGAAATAGCAATTCTTACAGATCAGTAACAATCAGAGAGAAGACAATTTAAATGCCTTATTGCAAAGAGCTACTGTTCTCACTGTTAGCTTGAGTTAGCTTTAAACTACAGCTGAATAGCTCTGCCCTGGCACTACCTTTTGCCTCATGTTGAGGCTCTTCTGCAAGTACCTCACACAAACATCCTGTCTCTGCAATGGCTTCGTGCTTTCCTGAAGCTTTTAGTGGGCTGAAAGCCCTATGAAGGACACAGGGAGGGGGTGCTTGGGGGCAGTGGAGCTCATCCATGGGCTTGAGGTATCTGTGCTGAATGTGGAACTTGCAGGTGTCTTGGCAGATGCCACTCAACATCAGGAAGCTGCTGCATGTGAATCTAGTCACTTCTCCTTGCACATCGCCTGCTTGGGGCAGCTGATGGGGGGATGCTGCTGAGTTTGCACTGAATCAATGCTGAGTTTGCACTGAAAAGGCTTTTTCAGGTGGTGCTGTGCACCCCAACAGTGCTGGCTCAGCCCCAGGGTACCTCGTTACTGCTGTGATGCTGTACCTCAGGTAGGCGCAGAGGCACATCAAGCGGAAGCCTTAATTTACTCCAGTGGGACACAAACCCCATGTCTTTGGTGTGCTTTGTTTTCATCCTGTTTTACCTGACCTAGTTGATCGTTGTGTTTAGGATGGTTTGCAGAGGTGGATGGAGGTGAGTGAGGAAGCTGTCCCATCCCCAGCTTGAGCCAGGCTTTGGCAGTGCCATGAGGACAACTTGGATAATGGGGCCCAACTCACCTTGCCCAAACCAAAGACGTGCAAAAGTGCCCTTGATTTAGTTGGCTGACGAAAGGCCACTGTGTGGTGCTGGTGTCCTTGCCTGGTTTTAACTTGGCCCTGCTAAATGATCTCTTAGTAAGCTAAAGAGGTATGTAGCATCACGGAAAATGAAATAACGATTTGAAGGTTTCCTGGGAATGCTGTTTATTAGGGAAACAAAACTGTGATCAAGTGAAACCTGTTAAGCTTGAATCCAGCTGGAGAAGCCAAGACTTTTAGCTGCTGGTAAAGCAAGACTTTGAGGTTTGGGGTTTTGTCTGATGCAGAAGGTAAATAACCCCATCTGAGCTTCTCGTGATGCGCAGTTGGGAACAGGAAGTGTTTGAAATGTGTCTACTGCATCTTTTTTTGCTTCTGCATTTTCACCCTTGATTTCCTGTTAATTTGTTAACATCAAATGAGAGGGGGGAAAAACTCGAATGGCTGTTCCCATCAACACGTATGTCTTGTTCCAGATAGACCCACAAAGTTCTCCCTTCCCAGCAGAGCACTGTCCTGGTCAGCTCGCACTGAGATCCTGTTTTTAGAAGCCAGTCTTGCAGAACAAGCAGATTCCTGCTTATTTTTATCTCTTCCCATAAGCTCTGTGAGTGATGAAGTGAACAAAACACAATGTAAAGCCTCATAGCTTAGTGTTGGGTTCTGTTTTGGTACTTTAATCCCAACACAATTGTTCCTCCTGCATATAGTCCCAAGTGGTTTTTCCAAATGATTTAATACCTGATTTGGGGATCAGCTTGAAATGATCTCCCTGTAACCACGTGGAAGGAACTGTGAATGCTGTGACATAGCTTACAGGTCCCATCACCTACATTTACTGTTGAAGAGAGCTTATCTACTGTGTTTATAATTGAGTTATACATAATTTTACTTTAGAATCTGAGTATAAATGTTGGCTATGTAAATATAGGAAGCTTCCTGTCAATAAAAGGGATAAAAAGACTGGAGTAATGTGTGTCCCACTGCTTCATTTAGGCTTAGAAAGCATCCTCTGCTGCACCAGGTGGGTAATGGAGGTTGCTGCGACAGCTTCTATATCAGAAAGTCCTGTCTATGGGGTTTTATTCTTCCATCCAGCAGCATGGGATGACGCTGATGAGACTAGGATGAGCCAGAGGATCTGGGTCCATGCCTGCAGGGTGGTTTGTGAGCCTGGGACCCAGTCCCATGGGTGTAGAAGGTGGGAATGTCCTGCTCTGTCCTTCCCGTCCTGGGGCAAACTGTGCCCATTCAGCTGGGTGATGGGAAGGGCTGCAGTCACCACCTGCGGGCATGACGCAGGCTCTGCCCCACTTCCCCTACCTGAAGGCGCTCTCTGCTGCAGGCACAGTGCAGCTAACAGCATCTCTGTGCTGCACCCACCCTCTGTCACAGATGCCCATGAGTCCCAGGGGCCCATCCTTCCTGTCCAAAAATAGCAGCATAAGCAGCTTGTGGAACCTGCAGCCTCCCCAGTGGTGGTGCCCGGAAGCCCACTGGTTCCCATCCTGCATCCCTGGGAAGCCCCACAGCTGCGGCTCCTTCCGCATGAGGAGGGAACTGGGGTGCTCATATCTTCCTGCAGCCCCTCGAGAGCCGCAGTCTGCGCCAGGGACTGGAGCATGGTGCTCGCCTTCGCTTTCCACCTCCTGGGCATCTCTGTTCTGCTCCTGGCCACCACACCTGGGGCTCAAGGTAAGCGGGACCGGCAGGTCTGCACCTCTGAGGCTTTGCCCTCACTGGTTGGGTCCATACCTGCACCATCACAGTGGTGCACTGTGCATCCCCTGCCTGCCTCTTGCATGGCTGCATGCCCCCAGCAGCACAGAGCCCTTCACTGCAGTTAGGCTGCTCCTGGATAGTCCAGCCAATGTTTTCCAGTTGGATCAGACCCAGGGGATGTGCTTCCCAGCTCATGAGCCAGAAGCATGCAGAAAGGCCATAAGAGACTCTTGGCCTCACCAGGTGATTGATGTGAAATGCTGGATATCTGGCTTTTGTGAACAGAAGAAGCATTGGGGTCCTCTAGCAGTCCCTGGAGGGGTCCTGCAGCCCCAGCAGCAGCCTCCACCACATCCCATTACTCAGGGATCACCAAGCTGCATGGACACCATCAACACAGCAACCAGCACGGGCAGGAACAGCTTAAGAGCCGTGCAGGTAAAAGACATTTGATTTCTCTCCCTTCTCCAGGTGCCCTGTGCCCGCTCCCACACATCCAGCATGGGAAGAGAATATCCATTGCCCGGTATTTCTACAGGCCTGGGGACACCGTGAGCTTCATGTGCAACACCGGGTACACCCTGCATGGCTCAAGCACCAGCATGTGCCGAGCTGACTCCAGATGGAGACCACCCCTGCCACTGTGCAAAAAGGGCAAGTGTCCCAATGCGGCGGAGCCGTGGGGAAAGTTCCCTCTTGTGTCCTCTCAAACACAGTGGGAAAGCAAAGCTGGGATGTATCTGTTCTCCTCGCTCGTTTGCTCAAACCAAAGTGCTGCGGGTTGGCTCTGGAGAGGCAGAAAGAGCTCAGAGGAAAGGAGCTGGGGAGGGACATGGGGATGGCAAAGAATTCCAGATATTACCCAAACGTTCTTAGTAGCACACAGAAAGGCAAAGAGCTGACCCACAGGGCAATTTCTTTCCCCTCTCCAGAGGTGATGTGTCCTCGGCCACCGAACATCGCCAACGGGCTGCACAGTGGACAGTCCTTGGACAGGTTTCCCCCCGGAGTGACCGTGCACTACAGCTGCCAGGACGGCTACACTCCGGTCGGGAATGTGTCCATCAACTGCATGGATGCTGGGATGTGGAGCTGGCCCCTGCCCCGCTGTGAAGGTGCGTGGAGGATGCACTGCGAGGTGTGGGGCTGGAGGAAAGGATGCTGGATGTTCTGGCTGTAGGAACAGTGCAGACAGGCTCACAGCAGTGATGAGAAGGGAGTGGGCTGTGTGTGCGGGATCTGGCCCATGCATTGAGGTTTGAAGGTTGCTGTCCGTGTTCCCCACAGCAATCGGCTGCGAGATGCCCGAGGTGCAGAATGGGAAGGTCTATGAGCTGCAGAGCACCTACAGAGCTGGGGAGATGCTGCGCTTTGACTGCGATGCTGGTTACGCTGCAGAGGACAGCTATGAGGCTCGGTGCCAGCCCGGGGGCACCTGGGATCCTCCAGTGCTCCGCTGTGAGAGGGGTGAGTGTGAGTGCCCACTGGTGGCCCTGCCCGTGGATGCTCCTTGCAGGCAGGAGCAGCGTGTGCAGGCAGATTCATTCTGCAATGGGCTTTAACCCATCACCGCAGCGACTCCCTTCCACTTGCACACTGTTCTCTCACTGAGTTAAGGCTTTCTGTCTCCCCGCTGCAGTCCAGCCGTGCCCCATGCCTCCACAGATCCCCCACGGAAATCACGATGGCCAAAGCAAAGCATTTTTTACTATGGGAATGCCTGTGACATACACGTGTGATCCTGGCTACTACCTGGTTGGAAATGCCGTTGTCTTCTGCAAAGCATCAGGGAACTGGAGCCAGCCCGGCCCTCGCTGTGAAGGTGGGTTTATGGTCTGTCCCCTTGGGAAAGAAGCTTAAAGTGTGCCTCTGAGCACAGGGTAGACCCTGACCATTGCCCCTGGGACCTTCAGTGGGGGATTAAATTCCCCTTTAATGAAGTATGCAGTTTAATTATATGTAAAGAACACGCTTACATCCGTGAATCTGGAGCTCGCTATCTCGGTGCCTGTATGTGCTGCACCTCTCATGCTGGGGGTGACTGGTGGGGACCCACAGTGTATGTCCAGGAACTGTCACATCGCTTAATGTGAGACCAAGTACAAAAGGGTCTCTAGGCCAGCACCCTTCTCCCGGTGCTCTGGCTGCAGCACACACAGGCAGAGCTGATGATGATGCTGGGGACCAGGCACGGGCATGGGATGTGACACAGCCTTTGGGGAAGATGAGATGGATGTTTATGAATTCATTCAACATTCCCTCTCCAGAAAAGGCAGAGGAGAGACAGGGCACCCACAACTGGCTGTCAGACAGACCTGGGGTCTGAGCCCTTTGTCCTTCCCCTTTGCCTTCCCAATGCCTGACATGCAGGAGGTTTGAGTTGCGCTGGTTCTCTGCCATCGCCTCTCCCAAACAATTCTCATGGGCTTTCCCTTCCCTCTCCAGAGGTGATGTGTCCTCGGCCACCGAACATCGCCAACGGGCTGCACAGTGGACAGTCCTTGGACAGGTTTCCCCCCGGAGTGACCGTGCACTACAGCTGCCAGGACGGCTACACTCCGGTCGGGAATGTGTCCATCAACTGCATGGATGCTGGGATGTGGAGCTGGCCCCTGCCCCGCTGTGAAGGTGCGTGGAGGATGCACTGCGAGGTGTGGGGCTGGAGGAAAGGATGCTGGATGTTCTGGCTGTAGGAACAGTGCAGACAGGCTCACAGCAGTGATGAGAAGGGAGTGGGCTGTGTGTGCGGGATCTGGCCCATGCATTGAGGTTTGAAGGTTGCTGTCCGTGTTCCCCACAGCAATCGGCTGCGAGATGCCCGAGGTGCAGAATGGGAAGGTCTATGAGCTGCAGAGCACCTACAGAGCTGGGGAGATGCTGCGCTTTGACTGCGATGCTGGTTACGCTGCAGAGGACAGCTATGAGGCTCGGTGCCAGCCCGGGGGCACCTGGGATCCTCCAGTGCTCCGCTGTGAGAGGGGTGAGTGTGAGTGCCCACTGGTGGCCCTGCCCGTGGATGCTCCTTGCAGGCAGGAGCAGCGTGTGCAGGCAGATTCATTCTGCAATGGGCTTTAACCCATCACCGCAGCGACTCCCTTCCACTTGCACACTGTTCTCTCACTGAGTTAAGGCTTTCTGTCTCCCCGCTGCAGTCCAGCCGTGCCCCATGCCTCCACAGATCCCCCACGGAAATCACGATGGCCAAAGCAAAGCATTTTTTACTATGGGAATGCCTGTGACATACACGTGTGATCCTGGCTACTACCTGGTTGGAAATGCCGTTGTCTTCTGCAAAGCATCAGGGAACTGGAGCCAGCCCGGCCCTCGCTGTGAAGGTGGGTTTATGGTCTGTCCCCTTGGGTGAGGGGAACAGCAGATCCTGAGCATTGAAACCAGTTTCTCAGGGAAGGTTAATCCCATAGAAAATGGTGCATGGTATAAACTAATTTCCAGCCCTTCTGTTGCAGAGGTGGGGTGGGGAGGTTTATAGAGATGACACCGATTTTGTCATTACAATATTAACAACCTGTGGGTTCTTTCTTTTGTTCCGACTCATGTTGCACATCACTTCTGCACATCACCACTTCCAGCTGCTGTCTGTGTACACCCCTATATACGGAACGGGAGGCGAGTGGATGGTCAAGGACTTCTCTCCGCACCCGGGCAAGCAGTGACCTTTCAATGTCATGATGGTTACAGCCTGCAAGGCAGTGCTAAAGTCATCTGCCAGGAGGATGGCAGCTGGCACCCTTCTGTTCCCACCTGTGGTAGACTTTACCATGACCAAAGGCTTCCAAAGAGGCCTGGACTTCCAGGTAAATCGTGACATAGCTGCCTGAGGGTACACTGCTATTTTATATCCCCTAAGCCTCTTAAGAAAGTGTGATTAAACCTCTGAGTGGAAGATTTAACTCTATCCTGATAAGAAGAATATGATCCTCTGGAATCCTTTGGGAAATCATGTTGTGTTTGTTTAGTAAAGGCTATATTCATCCAAATAATCCATTCTGCAAGGCAAACCAAAGAGCTTTCCTCAGAACAGCGTTCTTTCTGTGCTTCTCCTGCCTGATTCTCATGTCTGTTTTCTTTCTCAATAGGTGGTTGCGGGCCTCCTACAAGGTTACACTTTGCTGAGCTAAAGGAGGAGCATAAAAATGAGATTGATTTTTCTGTGGGGAAGACTGTGCAATACACTTGCCACCCTGGATATGCAAAACAACCAGGAATGTCACCTACTATTACATGCCTTGAGACCGGAGTGTGGTCAGAAGCACTAGAGTTCTGTAAAAGTGAATAGCTTCTTGATTTGGTGTCCGTTGTTCAAGAAGGAATAGGTGCTAGATTCTGTCCATGCTACACAAGCCTTCCTGTTGTGCTGGTCTTCCAAGAGTATGTGACTAGTAAAGCCATGTAACTTAATGCTATTTGAAACCCGTTTTGGGGGTAACTAAATGTGAATGGGTTACTGGAGTAAGAGTTGCATCTGCTGCTCCATGGTATAGACAGACAGAAGCCTACAATGAGGTTTTTTTCTCCCCCAGGGAGAAAATGCACTCATCCTGGTGAACCTGTGAATGGGAAAATCAGTTTCCTGACAGATCTCCTGCTTGGCTCAATAGTGCACTACAGCTGTGAAAAAGGGTAAGTCCTGGGTTTGGCTACTGCTTAAAACAGCAAGGAGAGAGGTACGAGGCAAGTCTCCCTCTTTTCCTCCTATTCATTTGTTCCCGATAAATGGATTCTATCAGAAGCTGCTGTATCGAGTCCTGTACCTATAAACCACCACATAAAGTGTTCACTATCTTATGTATACATGAAGACAGGCTGAGAGAGCTGGGCTTCTTCAGCCTGGAGAAGGCTCTGGGGAGACCTTATAACTGTCTTCCAATGCCTAAAGGGGGCTGACGAGGCTGGAGAGTGGCTTTGGAAAGGTGATTGTGAGGAGGGAGTACCTCAAACTGCAATGACTCAGGATGAATGTTTAACCCTCTGAACACCAGGCACAGGTTAATTGGACAAGCCAGCAGACGATGTGAGATTTCGGGCAGACATGTTGCATGGAGTGGCAACGTTCCCGTTTGCCAGCGTAAGTAGCTTTCAGTTCCAGGGGTTTGCATGGATTCAGTTAATATTCTCCAGTAGAGACTGACAAATCTTCCCAGTCAAAGCTTTCACGGGGAATTTCTATGCTCTGGGGGCACGAAAAATACCAGATTGTTTTGATGTCGTAAGAAGATGTTCTGGGAACAGGTACAAGATCTCAAAGCTGAATGGATTATAGAAAGCTGGAGCGTTTTCAGCAGTACAAGAGAGGAATAGAAAGTATTTGTTTTTCTTTTATTGCTTAAACAGTAGAAAAGCTAAAGCATGTAGGTGTTTCCTCCAGAGAGGTTCATCTTGCTGGTCTGCTTTCTAACTGCCATAGAAATTGCTGGCCAGGGAGATGGAATCCAGTTGCCTACAAGGCCTCCCCTAGAAGGTCACCTCATTGCAGTTACTCTATCTCTACGCCAGGTGTTTATGCCCTACAGGCTGAGGGATTTCAAGTGCTTTGAATTCAGAAGCCTTGTTCTGTCCCTCTGCAGGTATCCCTTGTGAGCCACCTCCAGACATTCCCAATGGGAAGCACACAGGCAAGCTGCTGGATGAATTCCTCTTTGGCACTGCTGTAACATACACGTGCAACCCTGGATATCCGCTCCATGGAGAGCCCTCCATCCACTGCACTACCCTGGATGGAAAGAACGGCGTGTGGAGCGGGCCCCCACCATCGTGTGGAGGTAGGGTTGAGTGTGCATGTGCAGGTACTCAGGTGGAATCCTTCTGTGCCTACTGCTTCATATTCAGAAAGACAAGGAGACCCCCAGACAACTGCAATATGTGTCTGCCAGGGCAGGAGCTTCAAGGGCTGCTTTGCAGCTGAGGCCAGGCAGAGGAGGGGAGGCTGAAGGAGCACCTCGCTGCCTCCAGCATCACAGTTCAGCTTGGGTCTCACCTCAATGTTCAGCATCATTCGACGTGGGCAGTACATCATCTATGGGGAAACTGTTTTCAGACTTGTGTCTTACAAGGGATTGTAACCCTCAGAGGCTTTGCAGCCACACGCTGCATAAATGCCCATGTTGAAGACCTGCCCTTCTTTTCCAGAGGCAAGATGTCCTGTCCCATGGGTCCAGCATGGGAGAATAGTGTCTCCTAGGACTGTCTACACACACAAGGACACCGTTGCCTTTGAGTGTGAGCCAGGCTATGTTATACGTGGTCACAAAGTGGTACAATGCCAACTAAATAGCACCTGGGAGCCACCCGTGCCAGTCTGTGAGCAGGGCAAGTGTTCCAATACTGCTATGCACATTAACCTGACCCCCACCTTCTCCCAGCTCTGCTTGTTCTTGACTCCTCTAACAATAAGCTGGCTTATCTTTCTTGGCAGCTGGCTGCAATGCACCGACCAGGCTGGCATTTGCTGAGCTGAAGGAGCTGTACAGAAACCAGACCATCTTTCCTGTGGGGAGGATGGTGGAATATGTGTGCCGGCCTGGGTACACCCAGGTGATGTCACCAGCCATCACATGCCTCGAGAACAGGACGTGGTCTGTGGCACTGGAGTTCTGTAAAAGTATGTCCTGGAAGGGTTGAAAAACTGCAAGTGTTGGATTTTCATCTTTTCCTAGCTTTCCAGGTTTCTTTATGCAGCCTGCTCTCTGTGTTAGTCATTCCCATGACTACTTTACTATCCCAAGCTCATGCCTTCTAAAGCAATTCCATCTGAAGGAAAGACTAATTACCGTGATCAATCCTGCAAAACAGCTTTGTGGTTTGGATAGCAGTGCAGTATTTGGAAGACCACAGTTCAATTTGACTCAGTATCCCACTCTTGTACTGCAGGACACATTTCTAATTCTTTACTACAGGAGTGCTGAGGCGCTGGCACAGGGTGTCCAGAGAAGCTGTGGCTGCCCCATGCGTGGCAGTGTTCAAGGCCAGGTTGGACACAGGGGCTTGGAGCACCCTGCTCTAGTGGAAGGTGTCCCTGCCCAAGGCAGGGGGTTGGAACTGGATCAGCTTCAACGTCCCTTCCAACCCAAACTGGTCTATGATTCTATGACTAACGGTGGCTGGCATTCCCTCCTAGGAAAACAATGTGCTAACCCAAGGGATCCAGAGAATGGCCGAGCCATTGTCCTGACAGACCTCCTCTTGGGATCCAAAGTCAATTACACTTGTGACAAAGGGTGAGTCTTGAGACTGGTGGAATCCATGTGCCAAATGAGAGTGAAGCAGATTTTCAGCTCTACATAGAGGAACCTAGTTCCCAAGTCAGAAGTCTTGGCTGCCACTTATAAGGGCTGTAAAGAAAGTTCCAAGTCTCTTAATGTAAATTAATGAACCCTTCTGTGCGACCCCAGGTACAAGTTGGTTGGAGGCTCTCAAAGAACATGCAAGGTCTCTGGCACACGTGTCTCGTGGAGTGGAGATGCTCCTGTCTGCCAGCGTAAGTAGGCCACAACAAAAGGTCCTTGGAGATGGTTTGCAAGAGAAAGTGGCACATCTTTCAAGACAAAGTTTGCATTGCAAAAGATTTCTCCACTCACTGTATGTGTAAAATCTTTCATTTTCCTTTTCGGTTTGTTCTGGTTGCTTCTGAAAATACTTCCAAAAGTTTCCTATTTATCCTGATCCAAAGTGGTAAAACTGTTAATTGAACTCCGTGTTACTGAGTAAATATTACTCAATGGTCATGTGTAGGAATGGTGTGGCCAGTCTCTCTCTGCAAGTGTCCCCAGTGGATATGGAAAGGGAGGTAAAAACTGTCCCACCACCTCCAGACATGGGCAGTAATAAGGTGACTTATGTGAGCGCAAAAGGTTTTCTTTTCCACATGGAATTTTTTTCCATACAGGCTTTGCCTCTGGATAATTTGGGTCATTTTATTTGGAGAGCATCACCACTGACATGGGTTCATCCCCATCAGTTCCCTTCCTGGGAAGTGCGTGTGTCCTGCAGATGGGGTGTTGAAATCCACCTTGTTATGTGCTTCCAGGTATCGCTTGCGGCCCACCTCCAAACATCTCCCATGGGACACACAGTGGGCACTCCAGGGACACCTTCTCCTATGCAGACGTGGTCACCTACACCTGTGACCCTGGCCACCCGCTGGCTGGAGAGCCCTCCATCATCTGCACCACGGCAGATGGGGAGCACGGCATGTGGAGCGGGCCACCGCCACGATGTGGAGGTAGGGCTCTGGGTGTGCAGGGTATGACCCCATCAGCAAGGTTTGGTGTGAGCTAACATGGCAGATATTCAAAGGAATTAATGGAAGTCATTATCCTCCTCCTTTTGGATTTTGAAGGTTGGATTTTCAATTTTTCTTGCCCTGTCCATGTTTCTCATCTGCTTTGCCTCTTTTGCAGAGGTCAAATGTCCTTCTCCTCCAAGCATCGCCAATGGGCAGCACAGCAGCCAGCCCTCGGACACCCACCTTCCAGGCTCGGCTGTGCACTACACCTGCAGGGATGGCTACTCCCTCATTGGGAATGCCTCCATTAGCTGTACTGCCGGGGGAATGTGGAGCCGGCCCCTGCCTCGATGTGAAGGTGTGTTTGTGTTGTCTTCTTTTATTAGATCTTAGGCAGAAGCTCTTCCCTGTGAGGGTGCTGAGGTGCTGGCACAGGGTGCTCAGAGAAGCTGTGGGTGCCCCATCCCTGGCAGTGTTCAAGGCCAGGTTGGAAGGGGCTTGGATTTCCCTCTCTGTTCTCCAGTAAGGACAGACCCTCAAGAGCAGGTGAATAATGGTATTTTGTGTAAGAATAAGAGTCAATAATGCTGGCATGCCCATGACAGTGATGGCAAGGTTCAGCAGCAGGTACTGCCCCTGGTCAGTGTCCCTCCACACCCAGGATGGGCTTCACATCCCCAGCAGTGCCTTGTGCTCTTCATTTCCAGCAACTGGCTGCGAAAGACCAGAGATCAAGAATGGAAGATCAACTGGGCTGGAGACCATGTACAAACTCACGGATACTGTTGTCTTTGAATGTGATTTTGGTTATGCCTTGAAGGGCTCTCAAGAGTCTCAGTGCCAGTTTGGGGGCAAGTGGGATCCTCCTGTCCCCACCTGTGAAAAGAGTAAGTATAAATAAGGCGGTGGGTATCAAAAAGACATATAGATATGGCGCTTAAGAACATGGTTTAGTGGTGGACTTGACAGTGCTAGGTTAATGGCTGGACTTGATGATCTTAAAGGTCTTTTCCAACCTAAATGATTCTATGATTCCGGCCCTTGTTATGTAGGGCTTTCATCTATTTAAATGAATCCACAAAGAGACAGTGAGCCAGGCTGGTGTCCGATCTAGGTCACAACCACAGAAAGGCCAGAGCAAGCTCTTAGGGCCACAAATAGCAACTAACCATTCTAAGTGCACAAATAGTGAGAAGTTATCATTCTTGACGTGAATAAGCTTGAAAAACCTGAAGGCTGGAAGGTTAGAGAGGGTAGGATGGAAACATAATTCAGTGACAGACCAACCTATTTGGGAAAAGTTAATGGGAAAGAAAGAAACTAAAAGGCTGCCTTACCCTACAGTGGGTGCTTGTGGTACCAGATCTTTTTCCCCCTCCCTGTAGTGCTACAGTGTCCTTCCCCTCCAAATATCAAAAATGGCCATCATGACAGCAAGGATGTGAAGGTGTTTGTCCCAGGAGTATCTGTGAAGTACTACTGTGACACGGGGTATGTCCTCACTGGGAAAACAACGGTTTCTTGTTTGACGTCTGGAACCTGGAGCATCCCTTACCCACGGTGTGAAGGTGAGCTGTAAATCCTGTTACCCACAGTGAAAAGGGAAACAGACCATCATGGCTGAATAGCCTTCCTTGAATTTTAACCTTGCACAAGCAAAGAAGGAACCCCCAGTGCTGGCAGCCGCTTCCCCAGCCCATGCTCTGCTGCTTTGCACTTCCAGTGATCACCTGCACAAGCCCCAGCATCCAGGATGGAGAAGTGGCTGAAGGAGAGAGCGCTGCCTACCACCCTGGGGCCAACATCACCTTCCAGTGTCACCCAGGCTATGTGCTGTGGGGCAGCCGTGCAGCCATGTGCCAGCCCGATGGCCGCTGGGTGCCTGCTGTCCCTACCTGCAAGCCAGGTGAGAGCCACCACATGGGGGTCTAGAAGGAGGATGCTTAGGGCCATCGTTGTGCTGAATGAGGCGTTGCTCTCTGCCTCACTCACAAAACATAACGTGTGACAGCCTTGTTGTATTACATGTGCTTCTCCATGGGGCAAAAGCACTAAAATGCCATCCTCTGCTCCTGCCCTGTTAGTGCTGCCTTGTCCTCCACCTCCCACCATCGCTCACGCCACGCACAGTGCAGAGCTCGAGGCAAACTTCACCACTGGCATGTCCGTGAGCTACAGCTGCCAGCCCGGCTTCTCCCTCCTCGGAGACCCCTCTGTCTTGTGCACAGCCTCGGGGAACTGGAGCCTCCCATACCCACGCTGTGCAGGTAGGGCTGACTGCTGCTGTGGCATCCTGTGCATTCAGGGCTGTCTCAGGATCCATCCCCTGCCCTGCTGAGCATCCACCCTGTGCCCAGCTGAGCATTCATGCCCTGCCCTGCTGAGCATCCATTCCATGCCTGGCTGATCCCAGAGCTGGCAAACTCACCAACCTACAGAGCTGGCATGGGAAGGGTTAGAACTGTGTATCCAGCAACATCCTTGGGTTTAAGTGTGCTTCCAGCATATGCAGCAGCTGGGCTCTCTTTAACATTGTGTTTGCGTCCTTCCTGACTGTCACCCTGTCCATCCGCTTTGTTAATTTTGTTTTGCCCTCTTTCTTCAGTGCTGCAATGTCCTTCACCTCCAAATATTGATAATGGAAATCACAACAGCCAGGACTTGGAAGTTTTCACTGCTGGGATGGTTGTAAATTACAGCTGTGACCCTGGCTACAGACTCCTCCTGGGAGAGGCATCGATCCACTGCACTGACTCAGGAAACTGGAGCCTTCCTCTTCCTCAGTGTACAGGTACAAGCCAAGATGGGAGTTATGGATAGTCTGGGAATTTCTGCCATTGAAAGCCTGTAGGATTCATCCTTTCCCTTGAATTCATCAGTCCTTCCCCTTTGTTTTGCCTGTAAACATTTACCTATAGATGTATATACTCACTATACATTTTCATGCCATTTACATAGTTGCTATCCCTATTTCTGTCTGTGTTCTCTTTCCTGACAGATGGCTGTGGCCCACCTCCAAACTTAACCTTTGCAGAGCTCGCTGAGGAATACAGAAACCTGACGGAGTTTCCTGTTGGGGGCACTGTGCAATACCGCTGCCCACTGGGATACATGAAACACCCCGGAGTATCCCCAACTCTGACATGCCTCCAAAATGACACGTGGTCGGAAGCACTAGAGTTCTGTAAAAGTGAATAGCTCAATGTTTGGTGTTGGTTGTTGACAACTGTCTCCAGTGCATTTGTGGGTTTCTTAAAGCAATTCTTTAAAGAATGGTTCCTACATGGCTTTACTAGTCACATAGTTCAGGTAGCTCTTGGCCTTTTCAAAATCATGGCTTCATTGGTGTCTGAATGTGGACAGATCCTTAAGGTGCCTTCTCATAGTGCATTACAAAACTGCAAGGGAGGAGTTTAAAGTCAGCCTTGTTCTTTCCCAGGGAAGCAATGTAAATATCCAGAAACACCAAAGAATGGCAGAGTTGTTGTTCTGACTGATCTCCTTTTTGGGTCAACCGTGAGCTACACATGTAAAGAGGGGTGAGTCCTACACTGCCTTTGCTGACTGTTTCTGAGCTTGGTGTTGGGCAACTTACAGTGAAGGGTCTGAATCCGCTTCCTCTGCGTAGCCGTTCTCCCACAGCAAGGCAGAATCTGTATTTTGGTTCCAGTTATCCCGTTTACTTTGGTTCCAGTTGCTTGCTCAGGGAAGGGAGAAGTGTCTCTTGTTTTCCCCTGCTTGTGCTCAATAGCTTACTTTGCAAATTTCAGCTGCAGTCTGCTTCTCAGATGGCCACCCAGTAAGAGCTGAGAGTGTGGCAAGGAGGCTCCAGCGGCTTGGAAATCACTTGGGTCCATGTCCTGACTTAGCACCTGACCAACCTAACCCAGAGTAGTTTGGGATTGTTGCTGCTCCTCTTGGATCTAGGAAAAAAGAACTTGGTTCCTTCATATCCATGTGTCAAACCAACAGATAACACCTGGATGACCAGCCAGGATTCAGGAGGCTACAGAAGGAAACCTCTGGGGGTAGCGTCAGACAGAGAGTGCAAAATATGACCTGGATTATTTGGGATCAACTGATATTTCCTTCTCTGCAACTCCAGGCACCGACTGGTTGGACAGTCTCACAGGCGATGTGGGGTTTTTGGACCATATGTCACATGGAGTGGTCTTCTTCCCATTTGTCAAAGTAGGTCACCACTAGACCTGGCCCAGAATTAGGGCCAAATTAAGCCCTTACAATTAAAAAGTGGCATTTCCTTAAAAAAACCAGGAACTTGAGGAATAAGATTTTAAAGCAGAATATTCCTCTAGGATTGTTTTGCTTGTTTATGTAGACTTATGTAGAAAAGTCATGAGATGCCCACAGGGATTTGTCCCTTTTGTTTCAGAAACATAATGCATTAAGGAAGAAATGTGTCTCACAGTACAAGAGTGGGATACTGAGTCAAATTGAACTGTGATCTTCCAAATACTGCACTGCTATCCAAACCACAAAGCTGTTTTGCAAGGCTGATCACTGTAATTAATCTTTCCTTCAGATGGAATTGCTTTAGAAGGCATGAGCTTGGGATAGTAAAGTAGTAATGAGAATGACTAACAGTACTTATGGATTTCTACACCATTTAATATATTAATTTGCATTATTCTAAGCACAAACCTATGTTTATATATACAATAATGTAGACTTAGAGGGTAGATTTATATGAGCTCTAAGTTGGATCTAAGTTGGAACTGGATGAGCTTCAAGGCCCCTTCCAACCCAAACCAGTCTGGGATTCTATGATAATGTGGTAATCCCAGGATACCTAAAGGAACTAAAAAGCCCTCAGTTCTTGAAATGATTGTTCTGTGAGTCTCCAAGTACTACCCATGAAACTCCCCCGAGCAGCGGCACGTTAAGGATGGAGTTCATATATGCATCAGTTACAGCATACACATGGCTCCCTCTTTGAGATAATCCATTTATTTTTCAGAGGTGGTATGTCCAGCCCCAAAGATCCAGAATGGGAGAGTATCTGTTCTGAAGAATCGCTACACGTACAAAGACACCGTTAGCTTTAAGTGCCATAAAGGTTTCACCTTGCGAGGCAATCACACAGCCCAGTGCCAAGCTGATAAAACATGGGATCCACCAGTACCAGTCTGTGAGCAGGGTAAGTGTCAGCACCCTGACCCACCAGCACTGCAGATTCCTCCCCACTGCTTCTACCCACTCACTGAAGCCAATATTGACTTTATTTTTCCTGTTTGCTCCAACTACTTTAAGGAGAAACCAGAAATCGTTCCTTTTATTTATGCCTCTCTTCTCACACAGGAGATGAGCCAGGTTTTGGGTAATGCTGTAAGTATAAATGTGATATGCTCTTTTCTCAGCCTGCTTGTTGCAATCTGTAACCCACCTTCTCTTTATTTCCTGAAAGTGAGACATTTGGTAGCTTCATGGCAGGACACTATCAGACAGGAGTACAATTTTTGCTGTAAAGGCAGGATGATGGAAAATTAAGGTCAATTTCTGCATTGTATTTGCTCAACCAAATGTGTATTTTCAACTCTTAATGCTGCATCTAGATGGAGTGGCAGAACACTATCGTCATCCTCACACCACCACAAAGCCAGGTAGGTATATCACAAGAAGAGGCAAGATTTACTGATCAAAAACTCCTCCTCCCAACCTGTCCTGTTTTTTTGCAGGGAAGAGGGGTACATTACCACCTTTTTTACAATTGAACATCACATTCTCATCCTCTCCTCCTTCAGAAGTGAAGTGTCTGCCTCCCCCAAGCATTGTCAACGGGGATCACAGTGGACATTTCTTAGACACTTTTCATGTAGGAGCACTTGTACGCTATCGCTGCAAAAGGGGCTTCTCCCTCATTGGGAATAAATCTGTTCGTTGTACAACATCTGGAGTCTGGAGCCATCCTCTTCCTCGATGTGAAGGTCTGTTTGTGCTCTTTTCACTGGATCTTCTCAATGCATGTAGTGGTGTTTGTCTAAGGACTTACTGAAACAAGACCAGAGTCCCTCCATAGGCCTGGAGACATCACAGATGCTCAAAAGTTTCCTCTCTTGCCCCTGTGAGCTCTGTTTTGATCTGCACATCTCTCTTCTTAGCACAGTCCTGCTCCAAGCCTGCAGATATTGCCCATGGGTCTCTCAGTGGCCCAGCAAAAATGTTTTTCACTCCTGGAACATCTGTAAGCTACATCTGTGAGGCTGGCCTCTCACTGGGGCAGCATCCAGGTATTGCACACAGTCTGGAGCTAGGTGTCATCATCCTCCACTTTGTCAAGGTGTGGTTTTGTTGTAGAGAGCTAAGAAGAAAGGAAATTTAACATGACTTGTCTTAGGGAAAGATTTGTACAAGGACTAAATCAGAGTCCCTTACTACTGAATGTGTGATAAGAACAAGATCAAGTTTATAACCATTTTCAAGGCCTAATGGAGTTATAGGGTTACCAAATCAGTTGTTGAGCCTAGGTAAAGAAATTAAAAGGGATCAAGGCTGCAAAGGTTACGGTGCCTTAGCTACCCTCTGGCAGTCCATAAGGGTCTTTATGTCAACATGTTGTTTCTCTCTCCCTGACTTTCCAGTTGTGAAGTGTCTCCGTCCTCCAGACATCACCAATGGGAAGCTCAAAGGCAACATCTCTGACACTTTTTCCTATGGAGCATCTGTGTCTTACAGCTGCAATCCTGGTTATTCACTCGTTGGGAATGCTTTCATCAACTGCACAGTGAAAGGAACCTGGAGCCAGCCTCCTCCTCAGTGCAAAGGTATGCTTGTGCTTAGCTAGCTTACGGTGGCAGAACCAGAACTGGGCTGAGGAGACATGCAGCCATGCAGATACATGCATTCACACCAAATCGTTTGCATTAAATCTTCAGAGAGCTACACAGGCCAAATCTGAGCAGCAAAGCCTGCAGCTAACACTGAATTCCATCCCTTTATTTTGCTTGGGAAACACTTTAATACCATAGCTAGGCAGTGTTGATCTGTTCGTTATGAATTGAACTACTCTTTGTTATCCCTGGAAAGAGTACGATGTTGTAAAGAAGCAGGATGAGAACCTCATGCTAACAGAAGGACAGGAATATAATAGAGGCAATTCTGAAATGCAGCTTTAATTCTTGCATGTGTTTCTCTCTCTGCTCTTGGTCTACAAATGAGCCATGTACCAACTTTCCTCCACTAAAAGCTTTTTATTTTTAGTAGAAAAGCAGACTTTTCCCCTCCCTTTCCTTCCCTTTTTGTGTTGCTCACTCCCCCGTTATCAAAGCAAAGGAAGTGATTGTTGTATCACACAAGTTCTCTGATGGACAGTTTGGAGATTACACATGAGCCTGACTACTCCCTTCTTGGAAAATGCCTCTCTGTGCCTTCTGTGTAGCCCACTGCGAAGGTCAGTCATCAGGCAAACCTGACTAAAGGCAATTTCATTTTGACTGTCACAAAATTCCTCGTGTGGGTGTTCCTGTACAGAAACCTGGACACTCACTGGAATAAATTCGTTACACATGCAGCTCACTTCCTTGGTGGAGCTGCTTGGATTAACAATGAGAGGAAATGACATACCACACACTTATGTAAATAATTCAGAGGCTCTTTAAAGGAAGCACTCACAGAAAAATTCCCCCTGCCTCTCTACATTCTCATGGGTTTGAAGTCTCTTTAGAAACAGTCAAGTGTGTTAGCAAAAATAAATATTAAAGAAAGGACATAAAACAAAGGGGAAAGTTACATGGTGATGTTAACCCTTTGGTCTCCACTGAGAACCATCACCTGCAGAATTCTTGGGCTTGGGCTGTCGAAGGTGATTTGGTGCTTAAATTGAAGCAACTCACTTCATGGAAATCAGAGGTATAAGTAGGTTAGATGGCTGCCCTAATTAATAAAGTAATATTGCTAATATATTTGGCAACATCTTTGAAGGGCAAGGGACTTCTACTGACTAGAAGTGGGTTATAGGCAGTTGGTTCTTGAGTTCCCACAGAATTCTTCTCTACTAAACCTTTCTTCTCCCAGTGTTTTGGTAGCCCAGTGTCAGAAAAATCTCTTTCTCTGACACACTTCTCCCAAGGTACCCCTACTACACAGGATTTTCTACCATATCAGCACGGAGGAGCTGATCTGCACAAATACTCACACACGGGAGTGAACATATTCTGCAGCCACAAAAAAAGGAGTTACCCTGTGGAATGAGAATGAAATCCTGGTTACGTTCAGAGAGAGATCACTAACAATGTCCTAAATAATCCACACTTGTATTTCTTGTATTTTATGTTCCCTTTTTTGCTACTTCTAATTGCAGAGATCAGATGTGTATTCCCAGAAGTTCAAGGTGTTAAGAAAGCCATTCGACAAAACACTTACCGCTCTGGGACTAACATCACTCTTGAATGTGATGATGGTTATGTCTTGGAAGGCATCAGTCAGATTCGGTGCCAAGAAGACTTCAGCTGGGACCCTCCTATACCCGCCTGTAAACTGAGTGAGTGACATGAATGAAGCAAAGACCAAACAGAAACACACAGATGAATTTTGAACACATAAATGGATTTCTGTAATTAAAAAAAGAGGGTACAATGGTGTGTTTTTCAAGAAATTCTCTATTGTAGGCCTTAGAAGTAAAACCTTTATTGATAAAGTGATTAAATACTGATGAGAAGCACCATATTTTGTTAGAATACTTTGCTGATTTTATTTCTTCTCTTCCCTTCAGCATCAGACAAGTCTGGTTCCGTAGGTGTAGGTAAGCAGCTTAGAAACGTTTCTGTGGCCAGGTCTTAGTTTTATGCAGTGGTTTTGGGGGCACTGTTTCCTTCTGCTTGCTTTAAAGATATGCCTCGTTGTATCTTTTGTGCTGATATACTTTAAAACATACAGTGAGAATAATACATGCTCTTCTCTTTCAGGAGTTGTAGCTGCAGCAGTCCTGCTTCTCCTAGGGGCAGGCGTTGTCTGGAAAATTATTTCCAAGCAGAAGGAAGGGTAAGGCAGTCTCCTGGATGCTCCTTTGTTGCCAAGTCCCAAGTTGTATACCCTCCAAGTATTTACCTGAGTGTGCCAGGGGCTTTTATATCTTCACCTTCTGTTTGCAAACTGTACAAGGCCCAGGAACCTGGTATCAATGGTGTGGTTATGTTGTTTTATTTCATTAGAGGAAACCAACCCGAGTGTTCTTTTACAAACCAATGCAGTTCACTGTTTTCTGTTGGTGTTTTTTCCACTTAGCTATTATGATACATATGAAAACCACAGTTACCAACCCCCTCTGACCGAGATAACTGAACCGAAATGTTCGTGTCTTCAATAGAAGGTATACATTTCAATTCCTCGACAGAAAATATCAGTTATAGCAGGAACTTGAGTCGTTCCAATATAGTCCTTCATGTAGAAAACTATTTTCTCTCAATCTTATGGTAAGATGCTTCCTTTTGCTGAATAAAAGAGACTGTTTTAAATGGATTAGGCTTCCTTTTAAGCACCCTATTTTTCTTTCTGAGACCACCCACAATGTGTTTGTTTCCTTTTGTACCACCTGAACAGATGGTGTTCACAGGTCAGACTTCCAGACTATGCCTTGCTTCTGCCATCAACCTGCTTTGGTTTTGTATGGCTTATAGGAGAGCTTGCTGTCTAAAACTGCCTTAAGAAAAAGGACATTGAGCTGGCCCTTTGGGGTTTTTTGCTTGTTTTTACACTTACTGCAATGCCATTTTTATTTACTCTTTATGCTGAATTTATTGCAGATAGTGATGAATTTTCACTGTTAGGAGCACTCTGACCATAATCAGCTTTGACTACCAAATGGCACCAGAACACATCCGCTCTTTCACTGTATTGTTTTAAGGCTGGTTTTCAATAATCCCTCCTTTGAAACAATGCATTTCCCAGAACTTCTCTCCTCCCTCCCTGAGTTACGACGCAATCTCTATACCAGGAAAAGCCTAATTTTAACTCCACAATGTCATCTTTTCCCTAGGCTGGGTACCCGTGCTGCCGCCAACCCGGCGTGGGACTGGCTCTCCATACAGAGAGCGGCTGCAGGTTGCATGGAAGCCTTGCTCACATTGAAAATGGAATTCTGTGGCAAAAAAAGGCACTTTACTATAGAAACAACATTAATGCTCCTTCTGCTGCAAGGATCTAACAAAGTTCAAGTTGCCAGTGGTACAGGGGCTATTTCCAAGGGAGCTCTCTACACTGCTGCCAGCCGATGAGGAACACTTCCTTCCTCTATATGCAACCCCTGCAATAAGCAAGATCCATGAAAGCATTCCTGTGTAGAAATCAAGAGCTTAACCACAACTTGTGTTAACAGCGCCTGTATTCACACGCGCAGCATCACTCGGTGCTGCTCTTCATCTTTTAGGAACGCTTATTAGCAGCGTCCCTCTATGAACGCTTATCCTAATAAAAGCTGCGCATGGGACAACAGTTGCTTCAGGTTTCTTCTCTTTCTAGTTTTAAGTGGTTTTATTATTATAACACTGCCCTGCATCACACGCAGTTTGCCTCTCAGAGCAGCTGCCCTGCCCAGGGTCGGTTAACGACCCTTTGCTGGTGCTGGAGGCGCACCCGCTAACCGCGCTTTGTTTGTCCCTTTCACCGCAGGACGCGGGCCCTCGCCTCGGAAAGGGCGCGGCGCGTTCAAGCCCACACCCGCTTCACCTCAGGCGGAACCGCCGCTACGTAACCGCCTCGGAGGCGGAGCGGATCCGCCATAGCGGCAGCGGCTGCCGCTGAGGGAAGACGCGGGGCGGGCAGTGTCGTGACCGCGCATGCGCGTCAGCCCCGCGCTGCGTCTCCGCTGTCGCCCGCCTGAGAGGCGCGGAGCCGCCGCTGTAGTTGAGGCCGCCGCGGCCATGGGGCTGCCGCGCTGCTTTGCTGCTCGCGGCCCGGGGCTCCTGCTTGGGCTTGTGCTGCCGCTGTCGTGGCTCGGTGGAACGCGGGCGGAGGGTGAGGAAGGGGCGCTCGCTGCTCGCTATGGCGGGGGAGTGTTTGGGGTGGGGGGGGCAGAGCTCGTGCTCTCCTCCCGTGGGCCTCGAGGTGCCGCCGCGATGAGAGGGGCCTTCCCGGGGCCCTCAGGGGGAAGGTGGGGTTGAAGAAGGGAATGGGCTCGGGGGTGGCGGAAGCAGCGAGCTTTCCGTGCGACTTGGCTGGGCTTTGGGGCGAAAAGGTGAGAGAAAGGTTGTGGTGCGTGAACAGGCTTCGGTGGTATCGGGTGCTGATTGTGACCCTGAGGTCTAAACCGGAGGGAAATCTCTAAACAAAAATACGAAGGGATTGTATGATGGGTATCCTCAAAGAGGTCTCTGTGTGTGACTGGGCGAATCTGGCGTTTGTATGTGGATTTCAAGGTCCTGAGTGTGTTTTTCTGTGTCTTTTGGCATGGGAGAGTTTTACACCTTCATTAACAGCACTTCAATGTGTCCCTGGGTCTGTAGGTCTGTGCGTCTCCTTTTGGCTTAAACTCCATTCCATGACCTGCTGGGCTTTTGCCTTAAGAAAGGAAATGAGCTACGTGAGCGTGGTTGGCTCCTTTGTTTTCCCTGCAGCTAAATAAATAGGCTTTTTTGCTGCAGATGGGTATACAGGGAGTTAAGTCATGTGTTTAACTTAAAAAATTAGAGGAAAACATATGAACTGGAAGGAAATGTATTGTCTTGGTGGAACGCTGAAGAACTTGAGAAAACAAAGGGATGAGTAAGCTGTACTAGTGTAGAGTTGGTCACTGGATGCAAGTAAAAAATTGAAACCTAGTTAAATATATAGACAGCTCTGGCTCTTAAGAATGTCATCTCTTAACCAATGAGTCCTTAAACCCAACTAAATGAGCCATTAAGCCTCAACTTGTATCTCTTGTTGCTGACAAGACTGTGCGTTGCTTTCCCTTTTCTCTTGCTGACAGCCACGTGTGAGCCTCCAGACAGGCTGCAGTATGCAGAGCTTGAGGGGAGTTTCAGCACAATGAGCAGTTTTCCCGTTGGAAGCACGGTGTCGTACATCTGCCGGCCGGGATATGTGAGAATTGCTGGAAAATCATTAAATCGTACGTGTGGTGAAGACTTACAGTGGTCACCCACAGAGAAGTTCTGTACAGGTAATGTGTGCCTGAGCTCGGATGCTGTTTCCCTTTGGTATTTAAGAATTGAGTTGTTTTTCAAGTGAGGATTAGGATTCTGTAGTATTTTAAACAAAGCATGAAAAATACTAATGACAGTAAGAGCAGTATATGCCAAAGACTTAGTCTTTGTATATAACTACAGAGATGTAGATTGATTTCTTTTTCTCGCTTAACTAGAGAGAAAATGTAAGCATCCAGGAGAATTGGAAGATGGCTTCGTTAATGTGACAGATCTTACATTTGGTTCAAAAGCTACTTTTTCTTGTAGAGCAGGGTAAGTATTTTGATAAGAGTTAATGAATCCTTTTTATTTCTTTTTTTTCTGTTTAGACCAGATTTGAACCAACCCCAGATCTTCTTATGCATGCTCTATTTATTCCATTTCCAACTTGAAATATCTCCTGAATTTTACCTGGAGTAAATGAAGTTACAGCTAAACTTGATTTGATTCCCTGGTTGTACTTGTTGGCATCAACTGAGGCTTAAGCTTTTTAGTCCAGTTCTGAAGACTGAGGACTAGAGTGTTACCTCTAATGTCTTCTTATAATGCTTCTGTGGCAGAGGGAATACATACATATACATTACTCTTCATTATTTTATTGAATAATGGCCCAATGTATAGTAAAATAAGTTAAATAAGTTAAAAGCACTAACCTCCTACAAATTTTTTCCCTCCCTTTCCTTTTTAACAGCTTGTTTCTGTAGCATTAGTATCTTTAGGGCGTTAGTGTTAGATGGTACACATCTAAAAATGGTGCAATTTTCATCACTTTTTTTAGCAGTGTGTCATTTGCTTCTCTTTTGTTTTCAAAGTTGAGACTGTTAGCAAGAAAACAATCAAATATCTTATTACAACAGCAACTTGGTGTGTTATGTGCTCCTTATCACAGAACAGAATGACAGAAACAAAGTTTCTAGGTGCTTGTTGGAGAAATGAGAGATTTAAGTCTCACTTCTTCAAAAATTTTTACCTGTGTAGATTCAGATTACAAGGAACTACTGAAATTACCTGTGTACTTAAGAATAAAGGCGTTGACTGGAATAGAGATCTTCCCTTATGTGAAAGTAAGTAAATTACTAGTGTGCTGAAGTTTATATTCACATGGTGATAGTTCATTTAAAAACAGCCATGCCATAAACTTTCCAGTATAAGAAATGATGGTAAAGTAGGACTGATTTTGGTTTTTAGTATTTTGGAGCTCTGTGGCATGTGCTTGAGGAATGACCACTGAAAAATATCAGTGACTCTGGTAATTAGCTCTGATTAGTTTAAGGTTAACCTCTTCTTAAAATTGAGACCCCTTGTAATACTAAATGACCATCAGTGACTCTCAGTTATAACTGTAGCTTGCCTTAGCAATAGCTACCTATCAGATTTTAAATGATGTAATGTGAAGATCAAGGTTATTTCTGAGATGAACAAGGTAACAATGAGATTCTGTTGGATACTTTGTCATTTATTTCTAGGAATTCCTTGCAAACCTCCTCCAAGTATAGCCAATGGGCACCACACTGAAGCAGCCAACTATGTTTATCAGACAACAGTAACCTATACGTGTGACGAGGCACCAAAAGGCGCAGATCCCTTCTCGCTCATCGGCTCAGCTACTATTTTCTGCACATCTGATGCAGACTTAAATGGTGTTTGGAGTGAAGAACCTCCACAATGTAAAGGTTGTTGAGATTTTTATTTTAATATACTTCTTTATTATAGCATAGGTTAAGATGGGCTCTTGGGCAGAAGTGCTTCCCTGGGAGGGTGCTGAGGCACTGGCGCAGGATGCCCAGAGAAGGTGTGGCTCCCCCATCCGTGGCAGTGTTCAAGGCCAGGTTGGACCCAGGGGCTTGGAGCAGCCTGCTCTAGTGGAAGGTGTCCCTGCCTGTGGCAGGGGGTTGTAACTGGATGAGCTGTAAGGTCCTTTCCAACCCGAACCATTCTAGGATTATAGCTTTTACGTGACTTTAAAACTTTGATACTGTCCCTTCTTTAGGGGGGAGGATATAATAGACTTCCCTGTAGAAAAGAAGAAACAGATCTCTGGTACTATATGATACAGTTCCATTGGAAATCAGAGCAATTGTAGTATGGATGTTGATTGATTATGCCACTGAACATGACTAAGTTAAGACTTTATATGAGCATGCTGTTGGTAGACGTGACAGGGACAAAGTGAGGGAACAGAGGGACCATAAAGCCTGGGTAGCTGAGGAAAAGTTGTGTTAAAAGCAAGTATGTGAAAGGCAGATTATTACAAGGAGTATGTCTTTTAGAAGTGGAATGTGATGATACCTATTACTGCAATTTCTCTTTTTTCCGTGCCCAGTTACAGTGACTCAGTAGCTTAAAACAAGTACCTTCTTCATCTTCAAGAGAGTAACTGTCTTACAAAGCCTCTCCAGAGAACTTTTAAGGAATTAGATAAGGAAACTTAAAACTAGTAGAAGGAAGCTTTATCTGTTGCATGGGTACTGTTAACAAATGTTTCAGAGCTGTTTTTCTTTTACCTCTTTCAGTGGTCAAATGCGAAAACCCAAAAGTTGAAAATGGGAAAAAAACAAGCGGATTTGGACCTTCCTATACCTACAAGGACTCTGTCATGTTTGAGTGTGATCCAGGTTATGTCATGACTGGATCAGAGGTAATTACCTGTGGAGAAAATAACACCTGGTTTCCTCCAAAACCAATTTGTAAGAAAAGTAAGTCTTTAAATAAGAATCTTAACTTCTCTTGTATGTTGAGAATGTTTTAAATCTGTCGTAGCTAAAGTATAAAATCATAAGACTTTAGGCTTATGTCAGAAGCTAAAGGAAATTGACATGGAGCCTCATCTGTGGGCAGTCAGGTGTTTGTGTGAAGAGTATTCAGATGAGTGGGATTTGAGTTAAACATGCGTAAAAGTTGTGCTGTGGACATGCTGTGATGCTGCTGCATCGTAATAGCCTCATGGTGTTTGTTCCAGTGATTTCCTGTGTAAATATAGGAGAAGAAATGTGTTTCTGAACTGTGATAGAAAGGAGTATGCGCTGTGAGGGAATGTATAGTGTCCTTCTGAAGTGATCAGGATCATTGTATCTGTGTTCTCTAACATTTGGGAATATTGCAGAGGTCTTTCTATAAACTTTCTCCTGTCTTTCTGTGCTAGAGGGAAAAGAATCTAATGTTGTACAGTGAGAGAATTTTTCACACACATAATGAGCTCCCAAGTATTAGAAGCACTTCTGCAAAGAGTATGTTTGGGTGTTCCATAATGAATGAGTCTCATAAGGCACCTGGCAATGATTCTAGAGCTTATAAAGATAATTAACAATCAAATATGAATTTATTAGCTGCACATCATAAGATCATGTTATCTTAACACTTACAGCGATGTTTAAGTCTTCAAAAGGAAACATTTATACTTAGAATTGTAAAATTAAACATTTAGATCTGCTGATCTGTTTTTCTCATACAAAGGCAATATGTATTTGTGGAGTGAGTTAATGAATTATGAATGATTTCAAGTTTATTATCACTCAACTTACTTTTAAATCCATGTCTCAGTTACTAGAAGTGTGTGTGGTGCCCCGGAGGTCACACATGGAGTAGTGATTCCAGAAAAATCGGTGTATGAAGAAGGAGAGTCTGTTCAGATCAGGTGCAGTGCTCACTGTACTTTCCCTCATGGCGCTGAAGAGATGACAGTAACTTGCCAAGGACAGAATACATGGAGTTCTTTACAAGATTGTGCATGTTAGTAAGACTCAATTGGTAAAATCAATACCATGTGTAGACAGGGCTTGTCATTGCTATCATGCAACTGCTTGCCCTAATGAAGCTCAGAGATGTTCCTGTGGCTGAAGCATGCCCAGCAGCAGAAGTAGCTGCAACCTGTAGGAAGCAGGAGGCCTTTGCGTATAAAATGTCTTAAGGCTTGACTGAGTTTCTGACATTTACACAAATGTAGCAGCTTTTTGACTGCAACTTCTTGAATCTGCTTCATGTACTATCTCTGTTCTTGAACTTTATTTCCTCTTTCCCTTCGTCTCCCTCTCTTTCCAGGTGGGCCTGTAAGTTCTGGTTTGACTCCACATATAAATTATGGTAGAGTAATTGATGGACAAAAGCCTTCATATTCTGTGGGGGATATGATTACGATCGAATGTTACACAGGCTACACGTTACATGGAGAAGCTCGAATTCAGTATATTGGAGAAAATCGCTGGGTTCCTGCAGTGCCAACTTGCCAGTTAAGTAAGTATGAACTGCAAGAATTTGCACTGCAATAGAATAAAAATACATGTAGCAAAAGCTTTACTTCATGGGAGCATTCTTTTGTATATGGAAGAAATCATTTAATGCAAACTTTTTTCTCTTATGACGTAAGGAAAATAGGTTGTGATAAAACCCATTTAAAAATAGGAATATTTTCAGTTAAATGCTATAATACAGACTGTCAACACAGCCCTTGCAGCAGGATTGTGTTGACAGAAGTGCTTGATCTTTTTGAGGTGACTTTGTGAATATTTGCATAGTAATATTTGACTAAGAAGCGCATGTGTTCCTCTTGTGATATTGATTCACTCTGTTTTTAGGTGCCTATATTACAGCCATCATTTGTGGTAAGTATCTTATAAAACCTGAGCAAGATACACTGTGGGTTGTACTTTTTACTTGGAATTGACATTGTGGTCATTGTGGTATCACTGTGACTGCAGTGATACAACATCATATATGAGAGGGCAACAGCTTTCAAAGACAGCCTCCCACAACTTAGTGATTTCCATGAACTTCTCAGAGCTTAAGTTTACTGGAAGCACGAGTAAATAACTGTGCCAGGGAACAGAAGTGCTTAGTCCATCTTCTGTCCTTGCATTTGTGGCCCAGTTTTGTAAGCCTACCATTTTCTTACAAAAGTTGGCATAAAAAGTAATATTAGGACATAGTATCTGTTTTAGTGTTACTGAGCTTGGTGGGGATTTGCCATCTTGATGGTCCCTGTTCTTGAGATGAACTGGCTTGAAAAGTCTTGAGTAAAGCATTTGTAAAATCAGCCATGCAAATTTGGAGGTGTTTTTGGGAGGGATGGGTTGTTGAGGACTGTTTATGAAGAACTTTTTGAGGCTTTGTTTGTGAGCTAGAAAGGGTCTTTATTGCTCTAAGGCTTTTCTCTTTAATTCTTCCTGAAGTGATTGTGGCAGGCGTCGTGTTCCTGGCAGCCTTCTGGGCCTATAAGAAGTTCTTTGCACAAAATGGGTGAGTAAGCCTACTTTTTATCATCATTATTACTGCATATTTCTAAATGAGCAAAAGCTAATGTGTGTTTCTTGAGCTTTGTCTACTCTTTCTTTTTCAAACACCTGATGACTATATGTAAGCTTACCACTGCAGCTGATGGGAAGCTAAAATGCCTAACAATGTGTTTGACTTCATTTTTGTTTCTGCTATGCAGATAAGCTGCTAATTAACACTTGCACTAATTTCAAAGAAGGAACCCCGCCTAGTTCTTAAGCTTGTCGTTTTGGCATAGGTACACTTTCTGAGGAAAGTACTGTTTGTATCTGCTTTAAAACATATCAGTTGACCTCTTAAAACCAGTGGTAGTATTGGCTTCTGTGGGCTTGTGTTATTTTACTGCTTGGATACCCTCTGGTGTCACTGGGTCTCACAGACTTTAGGAGCCAGAGTGGCTTACATGAACTGGAAGCTTTGGAAATGAACTAATGTGCTTCCTCCCTTTTGCATAATATATCCCAATGGTAGTGAAGGGTAACTGGAGAGCCATTATATGTTGTGTTTTGGACCAGAAGCACCTCGAATAAAGTAAGATGGGCTTAATTACAAGGAGAATGTGAAAGAAATTTAGCCTAAACTAGTGCTCTTGCAATGTTCAAACAAGCAATGAGTCTGGTTTGCTACTAGAATGTTTATTGTGTGGATCCACTTCAGTTTTTCCTCCTGCAGCAGCAATAATTGCTGTTCCTATGTCAAAGACTTGCAAAGTCAACTGTAAAATATTATATGCAGAAGTACTGTTCCTCTGTTTCTAATGAGACATATAGGGCCCTTCGAACTTTATCTTCCAAACAACTGATGGTTGTGCATGCTTTTTCCTGGAGGGGTGGCAGCAGCCTCTTCATGCATTGCTTCTTGCAGTAATGCCTTGTTTTATCTTCTTGAAAAAAGCCTGTTTTGTTGGACAAGTCATTTGTAACGTGCTACACACTGAAAATTCAGAGTGAGTTGGGGGGTACACATAGAATATTTTGATAAGCATCTTGTCAAAGCTGACATACCTTGTAGGAAAATCTGTTGGAATTTTTCTGGGGTATGTTAAGCAAAGGAAGGGATTCTTTATGTCAAGTAAACCAGAGGAAATATTCCTGCAGTTCATATTTGGAATGAGGTACATGGAGTTCTTCTTGGAAGAACTCTGGAGCTAGCTTGTATACAGTGAGGCTTTAGCCAAAGTATCTTTTACATAGGCAGTATGGGGTCGTTCCAAGGGCCAGAGTGGCTGTGTACCTGTGTGCTGTGAAGTAATTTAGTGCTTTTGAGCAATTGCTTTTCACCCATAATTTGGACAAGCTGCACTTTGTGTGGCCCAAATAAGAGTACATGGGAGTTAATTTATTAGGGCAGCACTTTCTGCCTTCATCTGTGGAGAGACTTCTCGGGGTGTAGAAAGGAGCGATCTGAAGCAGCATCATCAAAGTTTAAAGAATGGTTTATTCCTAAAAACTTTACAGCATGAAAAGTCTTACTGTGCCCAGTGCTTTCCTTAAGCTTCCTCGCTGTGAACATCTGACTGTTAAACCTCTTTCTGTCTGAAAGCCATCATCTAATCTCCTTTTGTGAAGGCCTGGTTCTTCCTATTCAGTTTTCTGTGTTCTGATATAGCTGAGCCTTTGAACTGTTGTGCTTCAGCACCTCACACTTGCTGGGTTGTTGTCTTCAAATGCCAGCCCAAATCTTTTCTTGCCCTCTCTTTCTTGTATGTTTAATCTGCCAGTTTTATAGGATGTTCAGTTTTCCCCCTTCTGCTGTTCAGCTCATACACAGTTGATGAGAGTTGCAAGGAAACATGTATTTTAAAAACCACCTGAGATGGAAGAAACTGCACAAATGAATTAAGTGAATCTTAAGAAGGTATATATACACTTTCCACTTCATTTGGACTTTTGCAATGAAGCTTAAGTGTCTATGTTATTATGGTTTACTTAGAATTTCAGGAGAAGTGTGGAATATAGCTCCGTTTCCTAGAGGAAAGACTATACTAACCCTTCATTTGAGGAGAATAGGATATATTGCAGAAAGAATTAGCGTTCAGTGTGGTAAATGAGAGCTTCCAGTGGTTGCAGATCACCTGTCTGAGGTTTGGGTTGCCTTTAAAGAAAAGCAAATTTTTCTGTCAGATAGAAACTACACACATACTCAGTAGAATGTTTGCAGCTGTTTCAGTAATATGAAGTGGATTCCAGTGATGGGTTAATTTTATTAGCTCAAAGTGTAATTCCCTGCCATTAAAAGACTGTTGGAGGTAGAAGCCACCTTTGCTGCATTACAGGGACACTAGAATTATAGTGGTAGTGTGCATCCATTCAGAGAAAACCAGATGATGTGTGTCTCAGGATTACTGAGAACTTTCTAGAAGGACAAAAGAAGGTGCAAACTAGGTGGTCTTTTTAAACCTTTTTATGAAAAGGTGATTTCTTTCTCAAATTCAGACTTCTGTAGCCATAAAAAGAATCAAAATCGATTTGCTTGTTTAAGACTGACTTCCTCTCCTGTCTTTTAGTGCTTTGTCCAGTAGACAGATGCACTTGATGATAATTACGATACTTGTGTAAGGTTAAATCAGCTCTTCCAAACACCCGATTCTTCAAACTTTGTTACAGCAAAACAAGTTGAAGGCAAGACAGCTTCATTTGACTGATCCTTGTCAGTATTTCATCATTCTCCCTTAACAGTTTACACTACAAGTCCTTTTGTAAATCGTTATCTTCATTTGTGTTGCTTTTCTGCATTGCACAAATTCTGAGGAGGTGATGGTTGAAACATTGATGTCTTCTACTCTGTTGCAAAGGTCTTGATTTATTTACTTCCAAAGAACAAGAGTTTCACTAGTTTTCATAAGTTTGGGGTTGCATGTACGAAAATTAAGCTCAGAGTTTCTTACAAACTGATGTAAGGATTAAGTTATATCATCTTTACCTCTGAAGTAAGAGGTTTCCACTGTTAACCCCTGAGTTTTCCTTAAGCTATCTAGAACTCCTTAGTGGCTTAGAATATTAGTGCAGAGGTTTGGTATGCAATTTCTTTCTGTAAAGCAAAGCAGGAGTTATTCAAGAACTTAAACACATATATGGATGTAATGACAAATTTCAATCCTCAGGTGTTTAAGTATTTGTAAACTTGCTGTTAGCAGACTACGGAATCCAAATTCTCATAATGTAATCCGCAGCTTCTGGTTATAAACATACGTACTAAATAACGTACTGTATTCAAAATTAATTGGAAGGGATGCTCTTGATGTTAGGAATCACAAATCAGTTAGTAATCTTGTAACTGTTGTGTCAGTTTTCAGTTGTTGATAATGCTCAGGCATGGTCTGTTCATCACTTGAAATGATCTCTTTGGATCAAATGCTCTTCTACTCTGTGGATCATTCTTGACAGTCTAGTGGATGAAATGGAGTAAAAATCTCCTCAATCTAGCAGTTGCTTAATAAGAGGACAACTAATGATTTAGTTTCATGACTACCTGTTGATTTAATGACAAAACTAAGGATGTGCTTTCAGAATGAATGTTAAAACTATTTGAATGTAAACCCTCTGATTTGACTTGTTTTTCTGTTTGTAGGAAACGTCACAGCACTCCATATACTGCCGAATATAAGATCTCTAAAGCATGAATGACCTTTTTTGGGGGTGGGAGGGAATTTGCAATTGAATATCCCAATCAGGAATGGAAAATGATTGCACTCGCTTAAAAGTTCCTGTAGCTGAATATCTTATATCATGCGTTAGACTACTGATTAACTCTAGTAGATAATTAATAGCATAAAATGACTATATATGTATAAAGAGAGAGAGATAACTGCTTTTCTTTATGAGCCACTCATACTGTCTTTTCTGTATATGTGAAATGGTCTTGAAGGCCCATATGTGTGGCATGCAAAAGTGTTTGTCTGTGGGAGCACTGGATGTATCCCTGTCCTAGTACCAGCTCCTGCTGCCTTCAGTGCTACCTCTTTTCTTACAGAAGACTGTCCAGTTCTGCTCACTGAAATCTGAATGTGCTTTTCATTCAGTTTGGCTGTTTGAGGTGCTCTAAAAGATGTTCTCTTGTGTTCTGAAATGTTTTCTTCTTATTTCCCTGAAGCAGTCGGTGCCAGGGTTATGTCTTTTTGAAACTATCACAGTTTAGCTCTTCTATATGCTACCTCTTTGTTTGCTAAAGTTGGTTTCTGTATAATTAATTAAAATGTGCCTTTAAATCAGAGTTTTATAGCTTTTCTGTTGCCTTTAAGAAGGAAAAAAGCCATATATATTTCTGGCTCTTTGATATAGTCCCAGAAAGACTATGGAAGATTAGTTGGAATGGAAAACTGAAGGTTTCTATAGCAGAAGGTATCCCCTGCCTTTAAATTCTTGGCCTGTTGACAGAAGGTGCTTAATTGAAGGAACTGCTGAGAAATCAGTAGTAGCCATGTCCTATTGGGAGTGCACAGTAGGTTCCGTGGGATGCCTGATTTTTATTGAGCCTTGATGGCAGTTTTGAAGATCACATTTGCTTTCCAGGATAGGGCATTGTGTGGATCTAGCTTCCTTGCTTTTTTCACTTGAAAGCATATATTCCATGTTCCCAATCTGTGTACAGACTATGATGCTAAATTTAGCTCTGTAACGCTAGATTTAGCATTAAATATCTGTTGAGAAACAGAAGCCTTTCCCTGTCAGACTCCCTTCTCTTTCCATGTTGCAGAAATACCAAGCCAGCTGAGTTGCAGGAATGAAGGAATGGATATGCTGGCTGTGGTGGTAGATGTGGGCTCTCTTTAGGTAGCTGCTTGCTTCATGAAGTGTTTGAGTCAAGACTGTGACTCCAGGAGCTCACAGCACAGTGTTTGCCATGAGTGGACAGTCATGTGCATTGATAGCTGTTACTTTAAATGCATCGCACCCTTGCTCCTCCTAATTCCTTATCAAAACCAAAAGCTTCCTTAGGACAGGGTTTGGCTTTGTGAATCTTGGAGTTTGCTGACAACATACAAACAGCTCCTAAGAACCAGTTTTCCCAGAAAACCCAAATTGTTTTGCTTCAGATGTAGTTTAAAGGCAGCCTTTAAACTCCTCATGTTTGTCTGTGGTAGACTGGCACTGCTCCCCACTGTTGTGAGCAGATTGTTGGAATAACATAGAAGTATTTAGGGCTCTCCAGGGCTTTTTGGGACAATCCCAGCAGCTGTATTGTTCGAGTTCATAATAGACTCTGATTACTAAAAAGAGGTTTTGGCTACACAGGATGACTTGCTGCTGTTCATGGCCTAGCTGATACCTAGTTTGACAATGGTTTGTGAACTCTGGGGTAATATACTGGGATTGTGTGCTGGTCATGAGTAGCTTGATGTATGGCATCTCGGATGTTTTAAAGTATGCTGAAATGCACTTCATGCTAAAGTGAAACAACTGTACCAAATGGCCTTATTTTTTACACTTTTTTTTTCCAGATGTAAAGACTATTCCAAATAAAATTGTTAAATTATTTAGCAGTAAGTGTTTGTCTTTCATTCTTTATGTGCCAAGCAGCTACTTTCCCATTCTTCAGCTTATTTTTCATGTACCCAACTTGAGTTAGGTGACAACTGTAGAGATGGAAGTTTGCGGTTTGGCAGTGTAGAGAATGTGGTTTAATTTGCTGAGCAGCCTTTTTGGTTTTTTTTTGGAAGGAAAGGGAATATCTCAGATCCTCCCCAAACCAGTGTTCACTCCTGAAAAATGTGGTAAAAGCTTGATGGAAATGAGACAGATTATCAGGTGGCTGTTTGTGATACAATACTAAGAGCAAAGCTCAGTGTTCTGGTACTGTTGTCTAGTGTGCATCATATGTGAGGTAGAATGTGATTAGAGTTTTACACTCAGAATATACTTAATTTTCTTTTCAAAGAAACGTGGAGTGAGCTGCCTTATAAGATGAAGCCTTTGAGAGGATGGGGTAGAAAAATAACTAATACAGAACCATAGAATCATGTTATTTTCAGTTGAGGTTGTGATAGTCAAAAGGAGTTGGTGTGGACTGAGAATTGCTATGTGTAGACTACACAGGTTTACAATCTGAGGCGTGGGGGTTGTGGTGAGCACTGATGGGACAGGCAATCTGACTTAAACACTTACAATTGAATTTGTCCTCATTGCCATTAATTCTGCACCATTTCTCTCAAACTCAGTCCCAGGCGAATTCCTTCACTTTAGAATCTGGAGCTGATAATTAAAGAGTCATGAACACATGAACTTTGTGCTAAGAGGGCTGCATGTAGTAAAAATCTCTTATTGCCATCTACTGGTAAAGCAAGTGATGGTCTTGCTGTGGGAGTAGCCAAACATAGGTGCAGTGTTCCCTACTTGAATGTTATGTAGTGTATATATCAGTGACTGGTGGGCTTCTTAGTGATACACTTCAGTGTAAATGCTCACTTCTGAGCATGGTTCATGGGGGGGAGTGAGAATGGAGCTGGGGACTGAAATGAAGAGACTTGCAGCAGTCAGGTATAGTCCTGCAGGGAACATGTCATCTGTCTGCCTGAGACAGAGCCTGATACCAAGTAGGACACAATTTTATTTCAAAGGAAAAAAATCTGAGTAAATAACAGGTTAAGGCAAACAAATAGCACATGGAATATAACCAGTCAAGGTTAGGAGGCTCTGCTGACACATGGGCCCTGGCTTGCTTGAGTTGAAGAATCTGAGTGAGGTGTTTGGACAGATGCTTTGCTTTCCCTTGAAGCATCCCTCCTAGTTGAACGTGATGCTGACTGTCCTCCTTCTGAGCAGGATGGTCAGGTGTAACTTCAGGTCGGAGAACAGAAAAGCATACCATGTTTGTGCAGTCTGTGCCTTTGGTGGTGTTTGTTTCTAAGGACTCTGGGGGGCGGGGGAATGAAGTTTTCCATTACTGTTGCTTTTCCCCCTACATCATAACCGATTTCAAATGGTGCTAGACAAAAACTGAGACTCTGAACACCAAGAGAAATCGGTCAGCCTGTGTAAGAGACATTTTCCTGGCTCAGAGAAGGATCCTCTTGTAGATGACAGCTACATGTTCTTTAAAGTTGACTATTCAGTGCTCTGATCAAATGCTTCATCCACACAGCGATCATCTGTTCTGTGTAGCATGTTTGACAATGGTGAGGTTGAGCAAGAAGTAGTTTAGCTTCATTTTAGTGGTTTGGATGCAAGGGGATAGAAGACTACAGAAACATTACTACAAGTTACCAGTAATAAACTTCGAGTGGATTCTGTGGGTACCAGTGTGACAGCAGCATGATTGCTGAAGGCACTTTTGTGTTTAACTGCTGACATCAGGTTGTTCTGTGTTTGCAAGTCGCTGGGAGCTATGGAATGATGAATTCTATGGCTATAGAGTCCCCAGGCACAGAGTGGAAATACATTTGCTTTAAGTAAATGTTAAGATCCTAGTGACTGTATAATAAAGGAAACACACTCTGCCTGTGGAGGTGCAAGAAGTACTACATCGGTTTTGATGCAAATTTTGGACCACTTTACTCTAGACAACTTGAACTCATATCCATTGTTTATTAAGTAGAAATACATTGGAAGGCAGCTGTTCTGTGGTGGCCCTAGCTTGAGAGGGTGCATACAGTGCTTGTATGAGTGTCTGGAAATCAGATGATGTTACAAAGTGGATGGCTGGCAAAAAAATAGCCAGTGGGAAAAGTGCTGGTTTAAGGAGTAGAGGCCATTGGTGCATTCAGCAGCTGCTTGCTCTCTTCCCACGCTGTAATTCTTGCTCCTAGAACACTGATTTCAAATGGTGCTAGATACAAAGTGGGAAAATCTAAGCCACCATGTGAAACCAGCTTCCAGAGGAAGACACATCTGGTGCTTGGCTGCAGACTGAGAGAGAAAATCCTTCATCTCCACCGTACCTAAAGAAAAATTCATTTATTGGATTTGATTAGAAAGGAAGACAGTGAACTTTGGGTTAGTTACTTTATTGGCACAGATTTTTTTTTAGCATCTTATGAATAGTTGAGCCTGGTGTAGGAGGAAAATATGTGATGAAGAAACCCACCGCTCTGGCAGTAACTCATTTCCTTTCACAGCCAGGTGGAATATACTGAAGCTCTTGACCAGCAAGCACCGAAAAAGGCTTTTGAAGTGCAGTATAATAGGGCTGGGTGGTGAGTTTGTGTTGTACAGGAATGCTTTCTTCATGCCACTGCCAATGGAACCAGGCTATAAACCTCGTTCTGTCCAAGGAAGAAAGTGTTGTGGCTTTCCATTGCTTTCTGAGCTCAGCATCAGCAGAGAGGACAGGACAGATGAGGTGCTTTGGGACAAGGGAAGGAAATGTGACTATCCTGATGGAACTGCCTCTGTCAGCTGTATCACGCAGCCTGCAATTAGCATGCTTGTAATAAGCAAGGAGTTGTGGAGTTTAGTGAGACAAGTTTTGGAATTCATATAGGGATAACGAAAATAAATTGCATGGAAACTACTCCAAGTGTGGGTCAGAACAAAACCTAAAAAAAGGAGCATTTGCAAATCGAACTGTAAATGGTTCAGCAAAAGTTGTCGAGGACGTAGGAGAGTGTGAAAGCGAGTGGCTGATGGTTACTGGAATGGGAATAGGGCTGAGCAGTGCTCTAGTGCAGCACAGTCATGGTAGTAACCCTGCATTCTACAGTGGGAATAGATAGGGTGTCTTACAACTGCATATGACTCCACACGTGCATAACTCAGGATCTGTCAAACCCTGGCCACCATGTCTCACCTGTGCTGATGCAGAAGGTGATGTAAAATGGAATGAAGTGCAGCAGAATTGGAGCTGGGAGTTCCACTTATTGATGCCCTGGGTTTTTGGCAGCTCTTTGCATTAGTTTTGTAACCAGATCCAAGAATCTGCTTCAGTGCCTACATCCTAATGCACACCCACAAGCAGCAGAGGAAAGCTCAGAGAAAAAGAGCATGTCCTTTCAAGAAAGTGGGGTGGAGGAAGGGGAAAGAACTGTACTAGATTACAGTCTGCATATTTACTGTAGTTTCTAAATCCATTATCTGGGGCAACAGGGTGAAAGACAAGTGGAAAGCAGGTTCCCTCCCCAGTGTCTGTCTTGCTGGCACAGTTATTTATGAGGCACCCTGTAATATCAGTGTTAACACGTACCAGTGAAAAGCTGGACTGAGAGTTACTGCTGACAAGAGCTCGGTTGCAGCACAGATAAAGTACCACAGCAGCATCTTTCAGAAACAGGCTGCAAGTGGGGGTTGCTTTCGTTTTTTCTTGTCTTGGTAGTAAGCATGTGGCTTAACAGTAAAAAGAAATCTTTATATTAGGGTTTTAAAAAACAGTTGGTGGAAATGTCAGTTGTGTTTGTGCTGCTCAAAATGAGAGCTTCTCTTAGAGGTATAGAATCATGGAATGGTTTGGAAGGGAGCTTAAACCCTCATCCAGCTCCAACCCCTGCCATGGGCAGGGACACCTTCCACTAGAGCAGCTTGCTCCAAGCCCCTGCGTCCAAC